>VDFB02174676.1:0-26007 GCA_007258455.2 Sequoia sempervirens
TTAAGATATTCTCCTTATGTTAGGGGAATGGTCAGAACAACAGTTTGATTTGTCGTAATGTATATTTCTCTGAGATAGAGAAATATGAGGTGAAAGCCCTTGTAGTGTATATTTCTTTGAGATGGAGAAATATGAGGTGAAAGCCCTTGTAGCGTATATTTCTCTGAGACGGAGAAATATGATGTGAAAGCCCTTGTAGCGTATATTTCTCAGGGACAGAGAAATATGAGGTGAAAGCCCTTGTAGTGTATATTTCTCTGAGACTGAGAGATATGAGATGAAAGCCCTTGTGGTGTATATTGTGGACGTCATGTTGAGAGAATCCATGATCAGATATTTGTGAATACCTCCCTAGCTAAGAGGAGTGTTAGTGTTTTAAGTAGCTGCGAGAGGTATTTCCCAAAAGCATAATCACATAAGGCTAGTTGGCCTATTTATCATAACCAAATATTGATTCTTTTGGGTCAGTTCAAGAGGAGATATTCACCTAGATTGGTATATATAGGAGAGAGACTCTCCTCATTAATCATTCAATTTCATCAAATCCGATTTTTTGATCTACAGAAGCAAGTTCGACATTCAAGAAGGAGATTCACTTATTCCTTGTTGCTCAAAAATTCGCACTATCTACAGTGCTGATTTATTGTGTTATAATCTGCCTCTCTAGGCCTGATTCTGGAGTGCTATTTCTGCACTATTGTACCTGATCTATAAGATTAAATTTCTGCTGGGTTTTTCTCACTAGAGTCGAAGGGTTTCCCAGGATAAATTATGTGTCTCATGTTCTGAGTTATTTTTTCTGTTTTTTTGTGCATATCTGGTCTAAAATTAACACTGTAGAGTGGGTGGATTGAGGGCCTTAATCCATCCCCACAAGGGATCTAAAAGACTCAACAAACAATACAATCAGCCTTCTTTTTGATATATCAATCACCAACACGGAAAGCCTCTGAAATTCTGCTATATATGTGTCCGCTGAACCCCATTGCTTGAGTTGAGCTATATATAAGTGTAACTATGGATCCTTCTTATCGAACTGATCTATCAATCTCTTTGTAAACTCAACATATGAGTCAATCCGGTCATGGCCCGAGGAGATCATACCATGATGCCACCACTCATGAGCACTACCATCCAAGTGAATTGTAGCATATTTGATGGCTTCATCTTCTGGCATTGGGTCAAGATGGAAGTATTTGTCTAACTTTTGAACCCATGCTCTAGTTGAATTCCTTAACCATCATAGTACGGGATAGATAGCTTTCCCACTTTCCTTTGCAGATCCTGGTTATGTTGTCTACCTCCTCTATTAGGCCTATGTCTTAATCGGAGGTCCATGTAGTCCTTGAAAGACATTTCTACCTGAAACTCAAGCCTTGAATCCCTCCAACCCTGCAAAATCTGATTTTGTAACTCATGTTGAGTTGGCTCATTATCCATTTGGATGTTATTCCTTGGTGGAAAGTTAGGCATTAAGTGCCTAGAATTTTCTGTTATGGTTCTTGCTGGCTGATTTGCACCCGTCATTCACTGAAGCATCCCCATTTCCATTGTTCCTTCTGTGCCCATTGTTACCATCGTTGTGTACCCCATTGTTTCCACCATTACTCCCACCATTGTTCCCTGCATTGTTGTTATTTCCTAACATGTGTTGGTTCATTAGGGCCACCATCTAAGCTAAATTCTGTTGTAAGTCATGCTGCCCTCTAGCTAGGTCATTTAGCATTTCCCTAGTGCTAGGTTCTTGTTGCTCTCTATCACCCATTTCAATGCCTGTAAAGGGGTTGGTCTTAGGTTGACTCTCAAGACTAGTGTTTGACTTGTTCCTTCTCAAATTATAATGATGTGTGTAGGGTGGCTGCATTACTTATTCAACTGACATAACACTGTTTTTTCCAAAACCCTCCAGGATGGCAGATGCAGCTGCTCTGATACCACTGCAATATGCACCCTATATTTTTTGTTTTGTTTGATGCAATATTGTTTTTGTGGAGTTTTGATGATAACATGAAATGTACAGCTCAAAGAAATTGTTTGCAACAATATAGAAATGCAATATATTTTGATTTTTAAAGATCTATACAAGATGCTCACAACTGAAACTGAAAGCCAGGTCTGAAACAAATCTTTTTGCAAGATAATGAGCTGATTATTGCTCAGAAAATTACAACAGCAGTATATACTATATAATGACTGGGAATTACAAAGACATTGTTTTTCGAACATACCTAACAAGGAGTAATGAAGTACAGGTCAGAAACAATACTATAGCAGCAAACTGGAGGTGCCAAAATTTCTCATAACTTCATTTTTCAGTGCATTCTCCACCCCACAATCCCTAGCCATATGCTGTTCAACTCTAGGCGCCACCATTCAGCTCCAAAAGTGCCCAGAAAACTAGGCCACTGGCTCCATAATTCACATGCCCTCTCTCTAGAACTGTACGCCTGCCTGGAAGAGGTATGGCCAGCAAAGGAAATGCCTTAAGTCTGAAACTTGGTGTCTTAAATCTGCTATTTTCCCTCGTCCAATGTGCTTACAATTTTTTGATGTGAAACCCTCTTTAAACTTAACGAAGAAGTAAACAATGAAGCTCCGAATCACTCCAATGAAATGCCTGTAAACTAATCCACTAGGGTTGATATTTCACAACTGAAATGGATGATCCTTGCGAGGGTTTTTGTCCTCACAAACCTGCTGGTATGAAACCTGAAAGTTCTCCTCAAAAAGTCTTCAAGCCTCCTTTCCAAAATGAATTTCAAATTACAAGCTTCCGTTAAAGGTTATCAGATGATAAACCAAAAGCGTGTAAACAACTCTAACCTGGATGTACACCAGGATCCCGATGTGGGCAAGGTGCGAGCATTGGTCAGAGGATCTAAAACAAAATGCTTATGCAGGAACTCTAACCAAGAATGGCGCCGATGATGGCGAGAATATGGTCAGAGGATCTTCTATCCTAAATGCTGAAAGGAACTCAAGCGTCAAGTATGTGCTACCCAATCCAATGCGGGTGAGGCGACCATATGTGAGGTGATTACAATAACAATGCTTGAAAGAGAAATGCTGAAAGCTGAAAACACTCAACACCCAGAATGTGCTTGCTAACCCAGAATGGGAGAGTAGCTACCATAGGGCGGAGATTTATCTATTACAACAAGAACTGAAGGAAGAATAAGTATTACAATAGCGATGAGCAATAATAAGAACAACTGGTCAGTACTACTGCCAGCTTACAAAGATGTCATTGCCTGCAATATCAAGACTTAAGATGCTCTTTCAACTGATGCATTCAACAAGGAAGCTTCTGCAAAGTATACAATGAAATCTCAACACCAACCAGATAAGGAAGATGCAGATTTCTTAAACTGTCATACAAATCTGCACTTTTTGTCATAAAACCAGCAACTTATGAATTTACTCATATGCTCATAACTCTCTCATTTCTCACCCAAATGATCTCAAATCTGATGCAATAGACCCTCAAAATGATGGCGCCTAACTTAGTAATAAGAAATGGCATCTAAAAATGGTTATTAATTACTGACACTAATCCCAATGCACTCTAGAAAGTTCGGCCTTCAAGGAATGACGGATTTGCATTATAAAATCATAAGCTTCGTATTAAAATCTGCAAATATTCATGAAGGGGCGCCTCTAACAGGGAAACACAATGAGACAATACCCAGAATGACTCTTTTTGTATTTTTGGACTTATGATTAAAAACAACAATCTGCTAAAAGGAATGTGCAACTCCAAAAAACCACTAATATGCATAAAACTGATTTACATATCCTCACAAAGACTAAAATGCAGAAACCTCACAATAAAACATTCAAACTACACTATCTCACCACTAGTCGCTATCTTTCAAGCGAGAAGCAATGCCCAAGCAAGGAGGCCTTCATTCCTCGAAGCAATCCCAAAGCCAATCCGGCAGCATAACATTCCTGTAGATAAAAGATGTGAAATGATGCTCAAAGCCTTCCTTTTATAATTTTCTCGTTGACTTCTCAAAACCCTAAACTCCTCTTCAAGACAAAACCCTAATCTTTTCCAGAGGTGGCGTCCTTTTCTTCAAGCTCAATATTGATATTTTTTAATTAAATTCCATACTTTGATAAATGCGCCCAATATAAGCTTGCTTTGACTTTGATAAATAATAAAATAATCATTAATGAAGCGCCACCCTCAAAAGGACCACTTTTCAAAATAACATAAAGTCAATAGACTAGGCTAAGGGGTCAACGTTAAAATATAATATTAAAACGTGACCTTTTAATTAAATATATCAACTTATCTCTCCAATTGTGCCTTGAAGCCAATAATGACCAAGTCAACTGACCAAACTGAAGCCGGAAGTCAACCAATCTGAACCCAACTGAAAAGCTGCCAAAAATAGAATTTACTAAAAATAGTAAATTCTAGAAAATGCTCTGAATGCCGAAGTGAACACACCACTGCGAAGCTCTCTGAAAACCCAGAAAGAATCCGCCACTGAATCCACTAACTCCGAGCAAAGACATCCTCAAAAATAGGAAACCCTAATTTTACCATCCGACTAGCCTTCGGGTTTCCAGAAGAAAGGCCAACGGTCACTGGAAAGATCATGCTCGAGAAGGGGACATTACAATCCACCCTTCCCAAAATTGCTTGTCCTCAAGCAATACCACCATAACTCCAGAATTTTTAAAACTAATCCATACGCAACAAGTATGATTCCTGGTTCCCAAACCAATCGCAGGAAGGACCCACCATGCCGATGCTGCTCCACTCTGATCACAACCGTGAAATCATCATGCCTATGCTGCACTAACCTTCCTTGTAACCCCAAAGTGTTACCATCTAGGATACTCAAACCGAAAGATCTTAAAGGAGGGGGATCAAAATCATGCAACCTCTCATGTCCACAGTGCCCCGAATTAACCGTATCAGCCATACTACTGTCAATCACAATTCCAAGCAAAAGGAAGGATAGTCTACTCAAATCAAAATCGAACTCCTCAGCATACCTCCACATGGTAACAAACGGAACCATGATTGCAAATGTGACATCTGCAAATCTTCTTGCAAAGAGGAAGGCAATCTTTTGCAAGAGCTCAACAAATTCAAACTCAGGACCCCACATGAATTCCCTATGCCTCAACTGAATTATCATGGCACAACTAAGAAGTCTGAAGAATTTTTTCACCATTCCAACCCCAAGAGTCTCAAAATATAGATTCAAAACATGGGGTAGCTCATTGTCATGAACCAATAATGAAAATAAACCATCAGAGTTTGCATCACAAACCTCCAAAGTGGCTGAAAAACCCGCTAAAGCCATCTCCATCAGAAAACTACTACTTCTTTGATCAGGAGGGAGGTACCAACTCTCCTGAATGAAAGTAACTCCATAAGTAAGGTGGCTGGTCTGCCTCCAACCAGCAAACTCGTGTCTCAAAATCTGCCCTTGTCTGAGCTGAAAGTCACTTCCAAGAACTACCGATCGTTGATCTTTCCAACCCATATTCAAAATTTCTCTCCAATCCATTTGTTGATGAACAAACAGAACCATCAAGTAGCTGGAAATGAAGGGAACAACATCAACAAGTCTGGAAATTTGTTCCTTATCCCTCCAAGAGTCTTTTCCATAAGTAATAAACTCTAACAACCCAAGTTGAGAATCCCAAGCATGGATACCCAACTGAAAGTGATTTTCAACACACTGCAAAGAAATCTCTACACATTCCCAAGTGCTAGTGAGAACCACGTGCCTTCTCACGAAACTGATGCCCCATCTAGTAAATCCTTGAAGCTTAATCATGAAAGCTTCCACCTTAAGGGAGTATGAAACATAAAGTGGCTTCAAATTCAGCTCCCAAAACTGATCAATATGATTCCAAACTTCATTCCACCCAAGGGATGGATTGTCAAGAGTGCACCCACCAAAGTCTAGTTCACCTATTTCCCATTCCTCCTGAGTAGTAGGTCTGAAATCTTCACTCGTTGCTGCTGTAATGAAGTCACCAACAGCTACCAAGACTTGCCTCATCAACACCTTGATGTCATAGATGTTGAAATTTCCTTGCTTCGTCACCTCCCATGTAGAAACTCCATCCTCAAACCCACTTATGCATCCATTACTACTCAACATATGTGGAACATCCTCATGGAGGGATATCAAAGCATCCTTAGATTGGAGTTCATGTTTGACCTCATGCTTGGTCACTTCACTACTTGACTCATTTTTCAAAACAAAGAGAGGATTGTCATAAGTTGCTTCAGCTCCTACTTCAAAGAAGGAATTGTCAAAGACCCAGAAACCATTCCTTTCGTCTCGCTGCCCCAAATTTGTACATGCAACTTCTGATTTTCTTGAAATGCTTTCAAGATCAAACTCCTCTTGAAGACAATCAAGATCTCCAATCACTTGATTGATTTTTTCAGCTCTTTGTGCATCCTCTTGCTCCTTGAAAAGTTTGAAATCTGCAAACTGGTCTTCAACCTCAGTTAGAGCCAGCTGAGTTTCTTTCAACATGTCCCTTGTTGATTCGAGCTCCAGAGTGAGCTCATCAATCGTACTCTCCTTTTCATGAAAAGCACGAATGGCCTTCTTTGGTCTCTTCATTTGTGAATTTTAAAGCATACCAAGGAAGTCTTCTTGAGAAACTTCCACTTAGAAATCTTGTTGAAGCAACATTTTATTTCCGTCTTAAACATTAATGACTAACTCATTTTTTATACGTCTTCTTCATTCTCGATGCTAAGCCTTGAATTTCTAGATACCACAAGGAGCTGAACTAGAATTTGTTGTGACTTTGATGTGATACTTAGGAGATCTCTATCACTCATTTGTCTCAACATGAAACTAGCGATCCATAGGATATGGCGGTCTTCTACTCGATACCACCAGCGAAATATGCCCCTTAATTTTTTTCTTGATTTTTCGATTATCAATTACAATCACAACACACACGTTAAGGTTAGCTCAAAACCAAACAATGCGGAATAGTAACTCTAACCAAGAATGCGCCCTAAGACCTGATGAGGGAAGAGGGGTGGGCATATGGTCAGAGGATCCCTAGGATCTAAATAACTCAATAACTGAAACTGATTACAACTGAAAATTAGCGATATAACTTAGCATCAGAGTGTGCACACAAGATCCTTTTTGAAGCTGAGGGTGCTATCATATCGCCAGTACTTATTACAAAATTGAAAGAACTTAGGCGGTGAACTAGCCATGAAGATTTCCACTCAACCACCAATTCAGTGGGGGGAAAGAATTACAAAGCAAACTAACTCATCCGTTGCGGCGGGCATCCACTCAACAATGGGAATTCACCACTTTTTTAGTGGGTAACAAATGAAAGAGAAATTTTTTCTTTTTCCACACTGGCTGTAAACCATCCAGGGGTTACAAATATGAGAGATTAATCACAAGAATTTGCAGCTAATTAAATGACTGGAACAGTACTACTGTTTACAGTCTTACAATGATAAACAACTGCAATTTACAAGAGTTATTACAATATCTTCAAAGCACAATGAAATAGATGATCTCCCACTCTAGAATCTCTCAATTATTGAAGAACACGCCAAAATCTGAATTTAAAGCAATCTGATATAGAAGCCCAGTTACAGAAATGTACTAAACCAGCAACTATATTCAATCCAAAATGCATATATCTACCTCAAATCAACTTCAAAGCTCACCAAAACTCAGAGCAGCATTCAAGAAGGATAGACAACCAACATCCATGAGTTTGTAAGTGCTAAACAATCACCAAATGTCATGTCCCCAATTTGAATTGCCAGGAGTGGTGGCATGGTTGTGAAACAAAGTGAAGAGCATGTTGAATTAATTGTAATAATATTAAAGTGACTAAAAATAAAATAATATTAAAAAGTCACTTCAAAAGAATAAAATAATAATTTATTCTAGAAGCTTCTTGAAATCTCTTGCAATTTCTTTATAAGAAAGCTTTTGAAGGGCATTTGAGATATCCTAGAGTCAAATACATTTTCTAAATATTGGAGAGCTTGAATGCTTGTCTTAGCTAGAGAAGTCAAATTCTCTTATGTTGCTGGTTTTGGTTGTGCAACACCAACCTTAACTAGTCTTGAGAGAGGAGAATAGTTCAGTTCTTCTCATTGTGTAAAAATTTTGTGGCTTGTAGCCAAATTTTGAAAAATAAAGAGAAATTCGATTAGGAGGGGATTGCAGATTGCTGATTGAAGACTTTCAGACTTGGAGTGGACGAATTTGCTGTTGCACATCATCATTTTCATCTTAGTCTTGGCAGTTTGTGGATGAGAGTTCCTATGGGCAGATCGATTGCTTAAAGAGGGATGCATTGCATTGAAGATAATTCACAGTCAAAGACAAATCGAGTGAAGATCATTGAGGGTGAAATTGCATAGAGAAGTTGGGACGATTTCATGTACAGCTGCTATCATAATTCGTGAGTTCTCATGAAGCTGGGCGCACATGTTTATGGTGCGATTTTGTGAACATTGGCTAGGAAAAATTCATATGAGGCTGGAAGAAATACGCAGGTCTGTTAGAGAGCTGGGCGCTTCATTTTGGAAGAAAATTTCATCATCATCTGGGAGAACCGAATCCATCATTGCTACTGTATCGGTTGTCGAGAGGCGGCCAAGAGTAGATGGTCGCGTTCATGTGAAGAAGGCTACATAATTCAAATAAAATTAGAGCATGGTTGATTTGCATCAAGGAGGGGAAGCGCTGCTTTTTGGAGGCTAAAGGCATCATATTTCAAGTGCATCGAATTTATTCTTGTCTGCTGCAACTTCTCCAGGTTCTTGTAAAGTTGATACTTCCATTGCATTTTGCCATAGAATCATTTAGGGCTGTAGGGTTATTGCTGTTAGTAAATGACCATTGTATTTCAGTCTATAAGAGTCCAAAGAAAATTTGTAATTGCAAGGCTGAAGCTGAAAGTAACGAATTGTAATACATTTCTATCATAGTGCCATAGTTGACTTGCATATCAGCACTTTATGTATCTAGTTTGTAATCTCTTTTCATAGTGCAAATTGTAAGTGGAGAGATAAGGAGTTGGTTTGCCAAATATTTGTTCAAATGACTCTTTTACATAATTGCACTTCATTAATCTAGGATGCATGCCAAGTGTTTGCTAAAATGCATCTTGGTTGTAGGTGAACATTTTATGTCAGCATTTCATATTTATGCATTTGAAAATACAAAAAAGATTGCATACCATTCTAGATGCTTGTTTAAGCATTTTAGTAGTTATAGGTCATTATTATTTCATCATTGCAACCACATATATCAAAGCCAGTAAACTGAAGCATAATGCCAACAAATTTTATTGTTGCAAACCAAAGTGTTTGTCAAATTGTCAAGGTCCAGAAATTCAGACTTCTACATCCAAGATTTGACAAGGCACTTTACACCAAACAACAAGTTTAAACCCAATACAAGCTGATCATTAATGGTATGGCCCTAGAAAAGGTACGGCCTTCCTAGAAAAATCCACACTTCATCATAAATTCTGATTTTCTGCAAATAGCATCGCCCTTAGCATAGAAATGGTTAGCTCAAATACCCATAATGAAATAAATTTACTCAAGGAGCTGTATACAAAAATCATCTTCAGCTGTATGAAAATCAGCAACACAAAATATTGAAAACATCACGAAATTTCTTCACTTTGATGCTCAATATGCACTTCTGCATGAAGCACATCCCCAATAGACCATCTAGGGAACCATAGTTTCAGGCCCAAAGAATGGAGTAAATTTGCTAAGCTTTCCCTTAGCCGGATTTTGGATTTCAAACCAGCAACATAACTTTGCTTTCCAAAATATAACATAATCAATTCTTCACCAAAATAACAATATATAAGTTTCAATTGGCAAATGAAACACTTCAAATTCCAAGAAGTCGAATCACTTCAACTTCCAAGAGGGATGCCACCTTTAAGCATTTACTTTTTGAAATAATAAAACATTACTCAACTTTCCTTTTAGGCGTCCATTTCCAAATTGCAACAATAAAGCATTTATTTAAATCATTAAATGCTCAACATGACCCCTTAATGACCCCTCTTTAAAACAACATGAAGTTATTAAGCCTAGGCATGGGGTACAACTAAAAAACATGAAATTGACTAAGTATAAACTTAGTCCATTGAGATAACCAAAGCCAAACTGAAACTGAAGGTTAGCAAGATGACTTGAGCCGAATTGTTGATGATGCTACTGCCAAATTTAGACTTACTATAAATACCCAACTGCTATAAATAGTAAATTTACATCAAAACAACAAAAAGCCAAACTAAACACTGGACTGCAAAGGATTGAATTGCTACTAGACAGATACTGCCAAAAGATAGACTTGCTAAAAATAGCAAACTGCTATAAATAGCAAGTCTGCACAACATCCAGATACCAAAGCGAAGCGATTATCGAAAGAGGAAACCCTCATTTTCTGTTTTCAGCTTAGTCTATGGATTTTTAGAATAGGCTAAACCAAATAAAAAGCGAATGGCCAAAATAGCTGACATTACAGGTTCATGTAGAAAAAAATAGGGTTGAGTTAGTATGTTTTTGCATGAGCATGCTGATGGAGTTGATTGTTTTACCTTTGATCAATAATGTTCCAAATTGATTTGAATTTTGTTGTCTCCCTTTGTAATACTTTTGGATGGCCTCTTTGGCCTCTACTATGGTTTCATATAGGTACCCCATTGGGTTTCACTCTTCACCACAATGTAAAACCCTGACTAAAGGCTTTGATGCTTACATACAAATTAAAGTTGAAATTAAAAATAAAACTAAAATAATTTGAATAATATCTACTAATGAGAGTCTAGAAAAAGTGAGCTTAAAGGATACAATTTAAAATTTAAATAGAAGTTTTAAGTTACCTTGAGGATCTCATTAGCTGTCTTTGTGAAGACATCATCAAAAATTCCCTTTGCTATCATCTCTCTATTTGTCTTCTTCAAATAAGAATAATCCGCCCATTGTTGGCTCACAAACATTTTCTTCAAAGGTGTTGTTGCAAGCCACGTATTCGCATGATTATGAGAAATAACTTGGTCAATATTGCTTGGAGAGTAGACAACATACTACAAAGAACTTGGTCAAGTTGAGTAAGGAGAAAATAATGTTAGCTATATTGCATGTAGTCAATTGCTAGTACTATTATCTCGTATAATAATGTCAAGTTTTAGAATGCCTATTACAAGCTCAATATTTTTTATAAACCAAATCATTATCATTGGTGGAACGGCAAAATGGGTAACAAAGATTGTAAGTGTGTCTGATCATTATCCTTCAAATAGTGAGCTAGTTTTTCCTCAAGTTGAAATTTGTAGTCAAAGAAATAGCTTCTCTTAGAAATGCATTCTTCTCTTGCATTGCATCATTTAGGGTTTCTTGAAATCTATGGATGTGTTGAGGCATTTTTGGAAAGTCTTATAAAGGAAACTTTAGTAGTTTTTAGTTGAGTTGTTTGGACTGTCAACGGAATGAGGGTGAGACAATTTGGATTTAGGGCATTTGCAGCTTTTGTCCATTCCGAGGTAGAGATGGGAAGAAATATTTATGGACTTTATGATAGAGCTTAACAAGTCAGAATGCATGTGTGATCGAGTGGTTGAAAATTTGAAGTGCTTACTAGCAACAATATATTTTCCTCAAAATGTCAAGCTGCTTCTGAAGACCTGCATTGAACTAAACAACAATACATATATTCTTGTAATAACTCACCCTTAATTTTTTTTTTAAACTTCACAACTTGTTAGTGTTAGCCAATAATCAAAGATGATCAACTTAAGTAAACTTACACTTTCTGATCACCCAAATCCCGATCTGGCAAGGTGAGAGCATATGGTGGTAAGGTTACAATGCTATGTTATTGAAATGTACCACTTGTTCAGTGGGGTGAGTATGAAATCTTCAAACATAAAGAAACATCCACTTATTTAGTGGGAATTACAAATTGCAGGAAATGAAAGCATCAGGCGACTAGCCGTCCAAAGGCACTTATGCAATGGGATGCATAGGCCAACATGAAAGTAAACAAACACTTATTCAATGGGCATAACATGAAATCCAAAGAGTCATCTGCTTATTCAGCGGGAATACCACTTATTCAATGGGGTTAGTATCAAAACGAGATAGAGCAAGATTACTGAATGGTACTACCAATTCTGTATTACAATGAAGCTCAATACAAATGATACTAACAAGTATAATCCAATTGCTCAAGAGGTAGTAATATGAAATAACATCCAAGTACCAACAACCCAACTGACATTTAAGTACCAAAAGGAAACTCTGTCAGTGAATCCAGGATTTACTTAAATTTCTTAAATAACATCCAAGTACCAATATCTTATCATTACTTGGACGTTATAAGAAAGTTGTGGAACATTTTAGACTTGCAGTAGAAAGTGTACCCCAAAATCTTGTTGTGCAGCATGGCCTTGCCTTTGGATTGCTTGGGACCTTAAAGAAGTGCATGACTCTTGATGCTTTTGGGAAATGGATATAGATAATGAAGTTGGGAAAGGTATAGTCAAGATTCATATAGATGAAATTTATAACAATCTATCATAATGGATTAAAACCCATAATTTTGAATTTTCATTTTTTTTCTAGAGAGTTGGACGAGGAGAGACATTGTGAACTTTCTCAGTTTAAATCAACAAAGTGTCCAACCATCTGGAAAGTTGATGTGACACTGAAAAATACCCAATAGGTTAAGAGATTCATGGGCATATGACTAGAGTGGAATTTAATTCAAATGCATCATAGCAAGTGTCCTTGTTGATAGGTATGTCAAATGTAGCAATATGAAATATACTCATAATATGTTTGTCAAAGTACCTAATGGAAGTAAGAATTCTTGGAATGCAATGGTCAAAGGGTATGCTTTCCATGGTTACGGTGAGAAAGCCCTGAAGCTTTTTGGAGAAATACACTTGCTCAGTATGCATATAGATAACTTTTTTCTTGCAAGTGTACTTAATGCATATGCCAATTTAGCAGAGCTGGAAAAGGGGAATCATCATTCAAGCAATCACAATCACCCAAGGTTAGGGACTCCAAAGGAGCAAGCTGCAAATCAACAGAGCCAAATACTTTTCTTATTTCTTATGTTGCTTTTTCATATTTGTAAGTTAAGTCAATTTAATATGACTTAAAGTTAATAAGTACCTTTTTTTTTTCCAGTAGGATAAGTGACTGTTGTGTTTAAATTAGCTGCTGATTAATTCAGTTTAGAGGCACAAAATATAAAACCTTGTTTGTGAGAAGAGTTGATTTCAGTCTTGTGCTCATATCCCAGGTGAAAAAGATAGGGCAGGTTTAGTTTAGTTTATTTTAATTTGCATCAATTTTTTTCTGGAGAATTCTTATGTATAGTGAGTACTTATCAATTTTTTCCATAGTCTAGCATCTAGGGTTAGTTTTAGTCACAAGGGAGCTTTGCCTTCCAATTTGAATAGAGGTTTTATCTCACACATTGCTTGCAAAAGACAAATTAAAATGTTAACACATGAGATTTTGTAAGATTTATTAGATAGGTGGTGCACAAATGATTAGGATAACTTATAAATTCTACACAAACATGTAAGAGAGGGATCCCAATAGGGTAAGTTATCCAGTAAAACTGTAAAATGCTCTCCCAAAATATTAGACCTTTTTTTTATAAAACTTCATAATTGCAACATTAACAACTAACTCATGTAGTTCAACAACCACATCTAACTGCTGATTTAATACACAATTAAATTTCTTATTTGACACACTATAAGCACAATGAAATAGTGACAATGATACATTGAGTTGCTTTTATAAATAATTTATGTTGTGGTGTCATCCTTACTGTATACATTGCACCAGTGTCACCTTGCATCTATTGAGATCTTTTAATCCTTTTTTCCCCACAGGATTTCAAAGGATCATTTCACTGGTCCCCATCTTAGTGTCAATATTTTTTATTAATATTCTTTTTTCTTGATACTAGACAATTTCAAGTAGGGCATGAAGCTTAATACATCTTGTAACAATTTTTTTCTAGAAAATGATGCTGACAAAACTTGGTTATCTGTCTATGCCATTTTAATATGTTATACAGCTCTCAAGCATGAAACTGACGGTCGAGTTATTATGGCTGAATTTGAATCATTTCGACTTGTAAACACATATGTTCCAAATAATGGCTGGAAGGATGATGAAAATGGATTCGAAAGGAGAAGGAAATGGGATCAAAGAATGTTGGATTTTGTTCTACGAGTTTCAGATAAGCCTCTAATTTGGTGTGGGGATCTCAATGTCAGGTAAAAGTCTATATGCCATAGCACCGAATTATTTGTTTCAGTCATCCTATAATTTTATTTTCATTTTAAGCTATCCATCTTGTCCTTTCATATTTGAACTCAACAGTTATTCATTGAGTTTGTTCTATCAACATGTTAGCTAATTTTAATTTGAGTGGTGTGAGAAAAAATGAGCAAGATGAATACCTAGGATATTGATCTGCTCAAGAAAGGAATTTCAAAATTTAAGATATGTGCATGCAAGGGTGAACTTTGGCTCCTTGGTCCTCAAAATGTAGGTGTCAAACTGAATTTGATTTCCATTAGCTGCATGATTATAATTTATGACTATAGTATCATTTTTTATGTAGTTGAAAGCCCATTAATTGATTTCTTGTTTCAATCATGTCTTTTTGCAGTCTGTAGATACTTAGGAAAGTGCATCTCCTGTATTATTCATTAATTATAGGTACATTACCATGATACTCCAATGATCATTACTCTTTGGATGAGGATCCTCATTGTCTGCAGTACAAGTTATCTTGACGAATGGTTTGATAGTTAGTATACTTATGCTGGGTGTCTGATGCCATTTCCTTTATCTCAAAACTTTATACATAGATTCTTGCATAGATGGATACAATATGTTTGGTGATACTTGTAACTTATCTGTGATGGTAAGGAAATTTTGTGAAGTATCAAGTGGTCCAATGGCTATATCTTGTAGATCAGCACAAACATTGTAAATATACTAATGCAAAAACTGCTTAACATGATATCATTAAAGAGTTTTTCTCATAAATAACCTTTGGTTGACAGATGTTAAAACAAAGTGAAAAGAAAGTTCTGATCTGTGAGCAAGGTAACAGGAGACAACCACTGAGAGCATAACAAGTAGAACTTCTATATACCATATAAGACTAGTTTTTATGTAGCTTAGAACAAAAAGAGATGTGATAAATGAAATAGGGAGCTAAGGTTCAGTTCCACATTTAGTGACTGAAATTAGCTTGAGAAAACCCTTTTCCACCATGTTGTATCCATATGAAATTCGATGTTTGTACTGCTTAGTGTCCATTTTTGTCACTAATTTATAATTGTTTATGTGTTGAGTCAAGGTCAGTAATAGTGTTTTCTGGTCAAGTGGCAAGGTTGTGATGTCACTTTTCAGTATTCAATTGACAAGTTTTTGCAGATTGCTCATGGTTACATTTATTCTGGGATTAAAATGAATAAGTTCCTGGCTGACGGTGAAGGTGACTTGGAGCTAAGAAGAAATAGATTGGAAAATGGCTAAATAACTTCACAAGGCACACTTTAATCATGATATTGCCAGCAAAAAACCTCCTCAGGGTATTATAAAGGTGGTAAAGCCATCAGAGATCAGCACTCAGGAAACACACAGAAATGTAAGTGATTCACTCCTACCATATATCAGCAGAGAATGGCACACTTCTTGCATGGCTCAACCCCAAGAACACTATGACCAAAAGATGGAAAATTTGTCTTAAAAGTGTGCCTAATATAAGGATGAAAAGAAAATAAATATTGCACACTTTTTAGTGGCCTTGACCATGCAGATCTGCAACTGAAAACAGTAAAGGGTTGGCAAAAGTTTTAGTGGAAGGAGATAAGAGAAAGGTATAGGGCACACAAAATCAGTAGTGACGTTATGAAGAAACTATGCTCAGAAAAAATGGCAAAATAATTTCAGATTCAAACTTAATGAAATGGCGAGTTCATATGTGATTGGGATCTGAGTGAAAAAGTATGGCAGCACACTGATTTTGTTTGAAAACTTATAGACCTGATTGTTTGTTGCTTTTATGTTTTATATGTTTCAGTGGTTTTGGATGCCATTCTTATATAGAACATTTATAAATAGAGAGGAAACTAATGGAGTAACATTACCATGCATAATGAATGTGACATGGGACAAGATAACAATTTGGCTTTCGGGTTTGTAGTCAGACGATTACGGTGTATATCGGACCTGAAAACAATGTTGGACCTGAAGTCGGCATTCAGCAGCAGTAGCTCCAGTAGTGGCATTTACAGATGGGTGTATGGAAGGGTCCGTACGTATAGAGGTCTCCGGCGAACAGTCACCCTGGAAACTGAAAAGCGCTGATTTGGAGTCTATACAACAGCAGATCACCAAACCACAAATACCCAGAAAGGTACGGCCCCCTAGGAAGGCTGACCAGCCTAGAAAAATCAGTTCTTCGCCAAATAAATCATGTGAATGCTTGAAATGGGGCGCCCAAACCTGGAGAATCCATTTAGTGAATACCCAGAATGATATCCTGAGTGTGCACGGAGCAATGAGCAATCTTCTCTTTCAGCCACTGGTAAAACTGTGTTACACCCTGATTGTATAGCTACTATTGCATAGGGAGATTGATTGTAATGATTGGATCAATGTGATGAATAAAACATGCTGTTCTTGTTATCAATATGACTGTGTTCCATTTAATGATTGTCTCATTTGATTGTTACTTCTATTGATGTAATCCTAGATGAATGTTGCATCTAAGTTGTTGAATAATGTTTATTCTAACTTTTGAGATGTTTCATGTATATTGTTTTGTTGTGAACATATGACTCTCATTATCGTGTCATGGAATGCAGGAATGCGAAACATTCCTCCAAGTAGAGGAGAAATATCACTCGGGAGAGGAGCTTGGTCGGGTAAAGAGTAACGAGAACCATTTGAGCAAACACACACATCCCTTAGACTGAGTAAGTTAAGTCAGTTTGTTTGAGTTATGAGTAAGTCGTCTGTAGGCTTGTAGGTTGGCATTAGGATTCGTGTCTACTTCTGAATGCATGTATAAGTGATGTTTATTTGTGTATCTGACTTACTGTACAATGATCATTGTGAGGATAACGTGAATGGACATAAGTGAATAGGTTGAGTGGGTATGGATACACATATATATAGTATGTACACTAAGTTATATACGAGTATATACATGTATATATATACACACACTACCTATTATTTGTGGATATTAATAATATAATATTATTATTGCTTGATGACTTTACATAAAAATGTATATATATTTATTTATATATTGGGTTGCTGACTGGCTCACGTTATATTTATATATTTGTTAAATATATATATATATATATATATATATATATATATATATATATGTAATTATATATTATGGATTATATATAATATTATTATAGTCATATTGAAATATATATATATATATATATATATTAATAAATACTCGGGTATTTAAATATATATATATGTTTAATATATTTAAGACTAGAATAATATTTATATAATAAAATATATATAATGAAATTATATTTTATGTAATTTTTTAATTTATGGAAATCAAATTATTTTCTAAAATTAGTCTCCACTTTGGAAATTAACTTATTTCCTAAGTTTAATAATATTTTAAATCTCTTAAAATGGATAAAAGATTATATTTCACATGGAGTAAATATTAAAGTTAAACTATGGAAAATTAATAAATATCTTTCAGCTGAATATATGAGAATCGGGCTATTCTCATTTGGAAAAATTTAAATCATTTTTATCAAAGGGAAATCGAAATATTTGAAAAGTAAATGTTAAACTTTTATAATAGGAAAATATTTGCTTTAAACTATTGAAATATTTTCCCGTGAAAAATATGGCGTTGGAAAGAACACGCGCCTTAGAGTGAGAATGCTTCGCTTGGGAGTAAAATTCAAACCAACTAATGAATAGGGGTGATGCAGCTTGTGAGAAGATGAGGTGTTCTGAGTTTTGCCAAGACCATTTCTTTAAAAGATGAATCATTTCCTTGTTGGCACCATTTCTAGTGAGTTCCTGTAGGTGTCGATTTTCTCCTTTTGGCCATGTGCAAAGTTGAAATTTTCTTGTTTTGCTGGCAAGAATTGAGGTCGAATCACCTCTTGAAATGCTGAGTAAGGGATTAGAAACCCGCCACTTATCTCATTGAACTATTCAAAACACAGTTCTGTCATTTCCCATGCTTGCAAGAGTGGAAGTCGTTGGTTTTGGGCTCTAATTATGAGCATGTAACATTCAACTACTACACTTTATTTGGATCACGGTTTTTCACATATTAGTCTGGGTTTGTTTTACCAATCATATTTAAAGGGGTCCTTACTCTGTTTTGGTGATAAGGCGGAGGTTGCGATTAATTACCGCGATGCGTATGTTCCATTACGGTTGAGTATTCAATGTCACGAGTCCATATTGAGTGATGTATTTAAAGTCCATTTGGGTAGTAATCATCATTGAAGTCCATTTGAGTAGGTAATCAACGTTTTGGAAGTTTGTTTGGTGAGAAGTCATTTCGTCTTGGGGCTTTAGTGAGAGAAGGATTGGAACAGCATAAAGGAAAGAAAGCTTATAACTAGGCATGAAACCTTCATGATTTTATAATTTTGTATCTGGTTATTGTGTTTCTATTTCTTTCTATTTGCTTTGTGTGCAAAGTCTGAAAGTTAATTCATGAATGCAATTTAGTTATAGGGGAAAGAACTTTCAAGGAAAATGTTTATTTGATATGCATAAAAGAAAATTTCAGTAAAGGGAATTTATGTGGAAGAATTTAAGAGAAGATTTAAAATGCTTTTAAGTGTGAAATTGCATATTTTGTATTGTCTCCATATAAGGAGAATATGGCTTTACTAGCTAATATATACTAGGATTGAAATGAGGATAGGAGTCAAGTATAATCAGTCAGCTCAAAGTTATTAGGTTAATTGAGGTAAGCTTGAGAGACTCCTAGGATAAATATTTTCAGTATAGGAGGGATTAAGTGATTTACTTGTTATGCTGGTTCATTTCTAGTAGACTAGATTGTCGTAGGATAGTCTGGGATGATAGATGATCCAGTGAAGGACTAAACCTATGCGTAGTGTAAGATAGCCTTAAGTCAAATTGTGTGGTGTGTTTGTGATAGATGACCTTCATTGATCTTGAATGAAATACTTTTATTAATATTGAAATGTATGACATCCACTTAGGTGTGAGATAGTTGAGACTACACTGTCAGTTCATTGTGATCCTTGTACTAGTTCGAGATTGTGAATAGCAAGGTTCTAGTTGTGAAGGACACAACACTATGCTCAGTTGGTAATTTTTAACGGATACCCTACCAATCTCTTCTTTCGAAGGGAGGGCCATCTATTGAATGATAGGTGTGCAGGGGACCGCATTATAAGTCCGTGGTTGGCGGAAAAGCGCTCGAGTGATGTTTCTTCTCCACAGCAAGCGGCCGATGCACCAAGATTTGAAAGGAAAGGAACTTGGACCGTTTTACTGCTATTTGTTCAAAAGCTCTCGAGCTATGCATGTAATTGTTTTACTTTTGTACTCTAATTTATATTTGCAATGAAAATGGAATTCATGTGGAAATATGTTGTAACTTGTATGCATTTAACAATGAAGAAAGGAAAGATTTTATTGTAATGCCTTTGTTACTTGTTACCTTTATATGTTTGGAGTAAAAATTGATTTTTTTTTTTTAATTTTATGCAAGGGATAGGTCGTTACAAACTGAGTTTGCAGAACTTTTGATAATACAAATCAGACTTCATAAATCACTCTAAAACGCTTACAAATCACTGCAAGGCCATTCACACACCGACGAAACTCCTACCAACAAACTCACATCAAAGACTACAAAAATCTTCAATTTAACCACCCAAAAATAAAATCAGAACTACAGTGAAGCCCAATGTGATCCTTGGATGGAACCAGTTGAATCTGGCTAGGGTGGATCTTTCACCATTGAAACCAGCTCAATACGACAAGGGTTTTAATCCGCAACACGCAGCCAAAGTACTCTAGAGTCATTCCAACAACATCTTATTAAGTTGCCAATTCAAAGATGAGCAAATGAGAGTAAAAAATGAAACTTTATAGAGAGTAAGAGGGAAATTAGGGCAACTTTAGGTTTAAAACACTTTTCCCTCCAATTCCAATGCCCTCCTCATGAACCTTTAAAAAATTTAATAATTAAAACCACCTTATGTTGATGTTATAGTGGCGGGAGTTCTCTTGCCCTCCTAAATTCGAAATAAATAAATAATGTATGAGGCCGACCCAAGTGAAGTGTCGCCTCATTTCAAATAATAATATATATTTTATTTTTTTATTGAAGCCGACTCAATATATAAAGTCGCCTGATTTTGTAAAGTCGTCTGTTTTGGGTAAGAGGCCGACCCTTCATGAAAAGCCACCTTAATGTGTATATATACTAGGCGACTCCCTCTCATTTGGTAATTCAATTTCATTCAAGACAAGTTCGCATACCTTCAGCAAATCGCCATTTTGCTTCAAGGAGATCGATATTAAGGAGAAGTCATTATTGCTTGTATATTCGCATCTAGAGAGGTGCTATCTTAATTGCATCAAATCGGCCTAGTGTTTGGCCAAGTTGTAAAGTAGATCTCTGCTCTTTCAATAAATATATGTGATATATTTGTGGCTGGGTTTTTCTCCCTCTAGAAGGAGGGTTTTCCCAGGGTATTTGCTGTGTCTTATTGTTCATTATTTTGTTGTTGCTGCTTATTTTCATTTCTGATCTAAAATTAACATGGTATCAGAGCGGGTTTAAGCAAGATCAAAATCAGATTTGTTTAAGCAGGAAAGTATTCTTCTCTTCTTCTCTCATCTCTAAGTCTGTCTGAGCATCAAGATTGAATGGACTCAGGGTTGAAGAATAGGCATGATGGTACATCAAAACTTCCACCCTCTTAGAGATTCAAATTTCTTATTGCATTGGAAAATGATCTTTGTAGACTTATTAAGAATGATGTACCCGACCCATCGATGAAAAAGCTCAATGGGAAGAAAGATGAAAACTAAGATGGGAATATCTTGATGGATTCAAGTGAGGATCATCTTTGTTGCCAGTTATGTCCAGATAGAGACAACCAAAGTCATGTTCGAGACTCTTCAAGGCTTGTATGAGATCAACAACACCAACAGAGCTCTTGCCTTGAGCCAACAGCTCCATCATATAAAAATGGCTAAAGGAGATTCAGTTATCTCGTTCTTCATGAAGATTACTGAGTTGAAAGATCAGCTATATGCCATTGGAGATATAGTTGAAGATAGAGACCTGGTGTGTTTGGCGTTGAATGAATTATTTTAATCTTGAGCCCTTCATCAAGGCATTCGTGGAGGTCATTTAAGTTTGATCGTCTTAGAGCTGATTGCATTCAAGAGGTCCGGTGGCATCGAGAGGAAGTAGACTCTCATAATAAAAAGAAAATCATGTTCTTGCTGTCAAAATTCCGAGAGAAAGAAGAAGAGAGGAGAAAAACTAATTTCAAGAGGAATAGGAGACAAAAAATTGGAATTCTCCACAGACAAGAAAGAAGAGATCTCCACATTACAATGTTTGGATGCGGCAAGTAATTTGTCAAAACACCTTTGATGCTGATGCATTGGGATGTGATTCTTGTCTAGATTAAATCCCTCTTCATTTAGTGATGTCTTGTTTATTCCGAGAATCAAAAGAAATCTTGTCTCAATTTCAGCATTGGAGGACAAAGGGTATCGAGTTGCATTTTCTGAAGGGAAAGTTCTTGCTTGGCCGAAGAACTCTAGCATCAAAACAGCCCGTGTAATTGGTGTTTGTCAAGGGAGTCTATACAAACTTTCTATTCGTCCAGTTCAAGCATTATTGCATGACTCCACTAGTTCAAGTGAGCTATGGCATAGGAGACTTGCTCACCTACACTTCAGAGCTCTTCCATCTATGGAGAAGATGGTTATTGGTTTACTGAAGCTCAGTCAAGAGCATGATGGCATTTGCAGAGGATGTGCACTGGGTAAGAATATTAAGGGTCCTTATCATAGTAGTGAAAGTAGGTCAAAAGGAATTTGAGATCTTGTTCATTCTGATTTATGTGATCCAATGTTTGTGGCATCTTTGAGTGGATTCTAGTATTATGTGATTTTCATTGATGACTATTCTCGAAAGACTTGGATTTACTTTTTGAAGTCTAAGGAGTTTGAAGAAGTACTTGATAGATACAAAGAATTCAAGGCTCAAGTTGAAAATATGTTCAGGAAAAGGATCAAGGTTCCGAGATTTGATAATGGAGGAGAATACATTTCTGGAGGTTTCCGTAATTTTTGCATTGAGGCAGGGATCAAGAGGGAGTTCTGTGTTCCATATAACCCTCAACAAAATGGAGTTGTAGAAAAAAAGAATAGATCCGTAGTTGAGGCAGCCAAAGCTATGATTCATGATCAAGATCTACAGACCTTCCTTTGGGCTGAAGCTTCCAGAACTGTAGTGTATGTTTAGAATCGAAGCCCTCATTGAATATTGGAAAACATGACTCCTGGAGAGGCCTTCACAGGTGTGAAACCTGAGGTTAGTCATTTAAGAATTTTCGGTTGTCCTGTTTATATTCATGTGCCTAAAGATAAAATATCTAAACTAGAACCATCAGGCAAGAAAGGAATATTTGTGGGTTACAGTGAGTCTTGAAAGGCCTACAGGATCTACATTCTAGGGCAGAAACAAATTGAGATCAGCAGGGATGTATCTTTCGAAGAGGAAGTAGCCTTCAAAAGATCTAAAGAGTCTTACACGGAGACAGACAGTGAAAAACAAGAGACACCTCAGGATATGGACATTTCTCCTGATCATACTCCTGAGATTCAGAGGGAGTCTATTGAACCAGAAGAGACTATTGATCTAGTTGATCCAATAGAACCAACTGATGGGCCAAGTGATATTGCTATAGGTCGAAAAAGACCTCTATGGGCTAAACATGCAAGAGGTAGAAAAGTATGCAGCTCCTTGTGGCACCTTTAGAGAAAGCAAAATACCGCAGAAGTTTCCAGGCTATGTGGCATTGATGAGTCACATCATCGAGTCTGAGCCTTCCGGTTTTGAGGAGGCATCCAATTAGCAGGTGTGGAGAGATGTTATGAAAAAATAATATTAGTCTACCATCAAGAATGATGTTTGGGATGTTGTACCAAGACCTGAAGAAAAATCAGTTGTGTCTTCCAAGTGGCTCTTCAAGATCAAGCATGCAGCTGATGGGAGCATTGAGAAGTACAAAGCAAGATTTGTGGCAAGAGGATTCTCTCAGGAGGGAATAGATTATGAGGAGACATTTGCTCCCGTTGCTCAATATACATCTATTAGGACTATTATTGCTAGTGCATCAGCTAAAGGTTGGAAACTACATCAAATGGACGTAAAGACTGCATTTCTTAATGGTGTGATTGAAGAAGTGTACATTGAGCAACCAGATGGCTTTGTGATTCATGGTAAGGAGTCTCATGTATGCAGATTGAAGAAGGCATTGTACGGCCTTAAACAAGCACCTCGTGCATGGTATGAAAGGATTGATCGATACTTGATGAGCTTGGGATTTTCCAAGAATGATGCAGATTCCAATCTTTTCTTCAAGGTAGTTGATGGTGAGGCTTTAATATTGGTTCTTTATGTTGATGATTTATTTCTTCTTTGGAGCAGGAATATCTCAATTTGTCCGTCTGAGAAAAGAAGTTAGCCTCGAGGTTTGAGATGAAGGGTCTTGATGCTTATGCATTACTTCCTAGGATTGAAAGTGTGGCAAAGACCCAATGAGATTATTCTAAGTCAAGGGAAATACACCATAGATATCTTGAAGAGATTTGGGATGATGGATTGCAAATCCATTTCTACATCTATGGAGACAAATTTGAAGAAGTTGAGTGACTCTGCATCTAGTTCAGATTTGGTAGATCCCACCATGTACAAACAATTGATTGGATCATTGATGTATCTAGTTAATACTAGACTAGAAATTTGCTATGCGGTGAGCGCTCTTAGTCAGTTCATGTGTGAGCCAAGAAAAATTCATCTAGTTGCAGCAAAGCATATCTTGAGATACTTGCGTGGCACAGTAGGATATGGCTTGAGATATACTTCTTGTGATGATCTGAAGTTACAAGGCTATTCTGATTTTGATTTGGCCGGGAGTGTAACTGATAGGAAGAGCACCTCTGGATGTTGCTTTAGTTTGGGGTCTGCCATGATTTCTTGGTGTAGCAGGAAGCAGACTTCTATGGCACTAAGCACTGCAGAGGCTGAATATATTGTAGCATGTGTAGCAGCTCGAGAAGCAGTGTGGCTTCGAAAGCTTCTTGCAGGATTATTTGGTCAAACATTGGAGCCGATTGTGATTCATTGTGACAATCAAAGCTGTGTGAAGCTCTCTGTCAATCCTGTGTTTCATGATAGGACAAAACATGTGGAGATCAAGTATCATTACATCAGAGATATGGTACTAAGGAAAGTAATTCAACTCAAGTATATTTGCACTGATGATCAGATGGCTGATATTCTCACCAAGCCTCTCTCCAGAGTGAAGTTTGCACATTTTCGAGACAAGCTTGTAGTTGTGGAGAATGTTGCCCTTGTTGAGAGGGAGACTTAGCATTAGTGATCTTTGCTATTTGCTATAATGCATCTTTCTCTGAGACGGAGAAATATGAGGTGAAAGCCGTCATCCATCTCTGTGACGGAGATGTTCTTTCCACCCATGGGAGTAGCCATGGTGGATGTCATGTTGAGAGACTCCATGATAACATCACGTTGAGATACTCCATGATGATTCCTTTGTACTTGTGTCTTTTCCACACATGGGAGTAGCCATGGTGGACGTTATGTTGAGAGACTCCATGACGACATCAAATTGAGTGACTCTGTGATGGGCACTTGTGCATATGTTTCTTTCCACACATGGGAGTAACCATGGTGGACGTCATGTTGAGGGACTCCATGATGATATCACGTTGAGAGACTCCCTGATAAACTCCTTTTCACAAATGGGTGTAGCCATTGTGGGTGTCAAGTTGAGTGACTCCATGACATGGATATCTGGAAAGATACCTCCCTAGCTAAGAGGGAATGTTGATGTTATAGAGGCGGGAGTTCTCTTTCCCTGCTGAATTCGAAATAAATAAATAATTTATGAGGCCGTGTCATGTCCCCGAATGGTTGCAATTCTAGATATTATTAAATTATAAACATTGATATACAAATAATAATAATGCTCGGTCGAAAAGCTCATACGTCCCTATCTAGCAAATGAAATTATAATTAATAAAGATAATATTATTATTATTTAATTAAATACATATAAATAAATAAACAACAAAATGCATAAAAAAAATGTTAATAGTTAATTATTACAATTATGATTATCGAGAGATAATATTATAATCTTAAGTATCAAATAATTCAACATAATTATAACTATAATTATAATAATATAATATATACTTATTATATCTGTTATCATCAATCATGAGGAATGCCAACGTATATTTGCCATTGTCTTGACGTGGGAATATATTGATATGTTGGTCTTCACAATATTGGGCAATTGAGAATTTCTCATCACCTTGGCGTATGGGAAGGTTGGGCTCATCTAATATTATTATTCTGTTTATGAGTGGCATCGTGGCATTTTCTGGAAGTCTAATCGACCCATTCTTTTAGCCGTCTATCTTGCATGAAATCGTGGGAAGCACTTCAAAGGTGGATCATTGCTTTGTAGCCTACGTGGCACTTGGGAAATCAGTGATCAATATTTAGTATTAGTAAAAGCAGCGATAATAGGTAGTTTATGAAAGGTAGTGGTGGATGACGAAAGGATGTACTCCTTTGTTTAAGTGATGGGTGAAAAGATGTC
>VDFB02174677.1:0-34041 GCA_007258455.2 Sequoia sempervirens
TCACTTTGTCTGCCTTGGCCTAGGATGAAAGGTATCTCTGTCGTTATTATGCAAATCGCCACCACATTCTACCCTACCTGTCATGATAGATAAACGATTGACATCAAGTCCTGACGACTGTCCATCTAGCAAACCAGCAGCATCCCGTTCATATTCCTTAAAAATGGCTAAGTCTTGGACCTGACTGGGGGAAAAAAAATTTATCATGAAACTGTAGTGGATGTCGCACATGATTTTGGAAATTGGCAAAAAGTCCTGAAAAAAGACAAAAACATTGGCAAAAAGTCCTGAAAAAAGACAAAAATATCGGCAAAAAGTCCTGAAGAAAAAAGACAAAAACATTGGCAAAAAGTCCTGAAAAAAGACAAAAAACATTGACAAAAAGTCCTGAAAAAAGACCAAAAACATCATCAAAAGTCCTGAAGAAAAAAAGACAAAAACATTGGCAAAAAGTCCTAAAAAAGACCAAAAACATCATCAAAAGTCCTGAAGAAAAAACAAAAACATCGTAAAAAGTCCTAAAAAAAAACCTAAAAATCATAAAACGTCCTGAAGAAAACCACAAACAAAACATCAGACCACTCAAAGAATGCAAACACAGTGTCATCTCTGGTCAAAGTCAGTCAGGTCGGTCAGTCTTTATCGTTTGTTCGAACTACGTTATCTCTGCGCACTTGCTACGTAGGCAAGACTCACATTTGAGTCCTCGAGACATTAGGTCAATCCATTTAGGTTTGTCAGAATAAAATCATGATTCAAACTTTTGTCCTTTGGACAAATTCATTGGTCATGTCGAACTACGAGGTCTTTGAGTGTATGACGTAGGCAAGGCCATCTGTCGATGAGCCCCCGAGGCCGCACTAGGTCAGTCCATTAGGGTTCATGGCACTACACTGGCACACACGTCAAAAGTCTTCAATCATCTTTCAGATGGGAAGACTCCTAAAACAAAGTTAAACAATCATTTATTCAGCATGACAACCTCATCAGCACGTCACTCATATCATCATGACAATATCGGCATATTGTTAACCACAAGTCAAACTCAGTCAAAACAAGTCAAATCATCATAACTCGTCAAACTGTCAAATCTCGATTAACCTTCAGATGTGTCCTTCTGAAAGATAACCTTTGTCATTCATGCCTTAGGATGTGTCCTTCCTAGGCATCATCACTGTCATTCAACATTTTGAGCGATCCTCTCGACATCTAAGGATCACTCCTCTTGACATCAATATTTTTTAGATGTGTCCTTCTGAAGAACCAACTGTGTTGTATATGCCTCAGGATAAGTCCTTTCTAGGCATTGTCATCATCACCATCACATGACATTTGGAGATCAATTCTCTTGGCATTAATTTTATTCAGGATGTGTCCTTCCTGAATTTGGAAAATCTGGACATTTATCGTCAGAGCATCATCAAAGCTTTAACACTCGGGCATCTCATCATCATTAAACCTGACATCTTGACATCAGAACAATGGATATCTAGATGCACTTGGAAAACACTTGACAATTGTCTTTTTGGTTTTTTATCATGTTATTAGTTTTTCAACAAGATCCCACTAAGCAGGATTTAGAGAAGCAGCGACGTATCATGACGATTGACACGCATGACTACTAGTTTCTCACTGAGGTCCTGATTCTGGGATTTGGAAAAAAATGACGTATCATGATAAGGGCTTTATTTTGTATTTTGACAATCATGTCACTAGTTTCTCAAGGATGTCCTAGAAACATGATTTAGAGAAGCAACGACGTTTCATGATTTGTCCTTGTCTTTTTCTGCTTGTGGTTTATTATGACAAAAAGACTGGGGCAATCACGCTCTTAGTATGAGTCATGATCATTCTTGTCTGTGACTGCTTGTCTTACGTAATGGTACAACCTTGCACACCTTGATCTATGTCATATCATGGTGTTTGTTGGCCATTACAACAGTTTGCCTAATGATGATTAAGAGAAATAAATATTAAAGTCCTACAGTAAAGTTTTGAAGGATTTGGTCTAGGAATTAACATGCATTTTCTTCGGTCTGGTCATCTCCTCTTCTTCGGTCTGGTCATTTTCTCTTAACAGTCTCATCATCTTCTATCATCGGTCCGGTCCTCCTCTTTCGTTCATCTCTTGATGATATCCTGTGACATACAAAAACATAAGTGCATACATGATCATATAAAACATTGCATTAGGTCCATAAATACATCATCCATAGCATTTACATAATCACAAAAAGTGCATTAACATAATCATCATCATCATCTCATATAAGTAAGCACTACATTATCATGGCATCATAATCATAAGCACATATCATAGGACATACATTGCATCATAAATTAAAAATCATACATAGGACATCACATCATATGCATAAATCAAAGAGACACCACATAACACACATGTAGGCTGCATCAAAACTGCATCATCATATAAATACCATCTCAAAAATGTACAATGTCACAGGATAGAGTCAATAGATATCCCAAAAATGGAGCTCGCTGGCTCAATAATCTATACATAATGTGTCACAATAACAAAATGCCCCTAGGGTAGACTCTCATCATCCCCTCGTGGTGAAGACTGTGGCAGCTGCAGCTCTGAACCTAGTACTGGAACGATAGGTGGACCTGTAGTGGCCTCTATCTATGCTACCGATGGAACTAAGAATGAAGGTGTCATCTCCACGGTAACGAACATCTGTCATGTCACTGCTGCCTGACTCTGAGAGGTAGACGGATCTATCGCTGGCGTTTGTCTGTCACAGAGCCTACACCTTTGAACCGGTCAACCCATGAGCCAGATGGTGACTCGGGGTGTGCCTCATTGAGTGGTGTGACCCTATGCTGCAGTAGTGTGCCTTACATCGAGGTGGACCCCTCCGCAGCTGGCCCTTGACTCCTGCGCCCCGCACAGCCTTTGCCCTCATCATGGCCACCACATCCCTCGTGATCGAGAAACAAAGTAGGATCTCGTCGCTCCGGCTGACACCACTTGCTTTCGTCACAGGTGTCTGTACTGCCCAGGCCTAGTGCCACCACAGCCAACACTGTCCTTATCCCACATGAGCCCTGTGCATAACCCATGGCTGTTGCACTGCCCAGGCCCCAGTCCTATTTGGCGGATCAGCACACTTTGATCTGCTCTACCCGTTTACCTCTAATACTTCCTGAGTGATCGGCACACCATGTTGTCATCCAGGTCTAGCATAGGTCCAGCCCGCCCTCACGATGCATGCACGTGGCATCCTGGGGCAATCCTGAGGAGGACGGTATCTCCTCCTCTCCCTGCACCATCCGCCATCTGAGGAGTCTCTTGGCCTCATCCATAGCATCGTCCTCCTCATCGTCATCGTCAGCCACATCCTCTGCCACCTCCATCTCCCCCTCCTGTCCCCCTACCTCCGCCTCCCCCTCCTATCCCCCCACCTCTGCCTCCTCCTCTTGTCCCCCCACCTCCACCTCCTCCTCATGCCTCTCCTCCTCCCGTCTCTCCTCACCCTCTCCCTCCTGTCTGGGGTGCTCCTCTCTCTCCCCCTCCTCACCAACCTCAGGGATAGCATCTAATGCTACCCTCGCCACATGCTGACACACCCTTTGGCCCTGTCTCTGACCATCTCACCTCCGCCTTCGGTCATCTCCACCATCATCTCCCCCTACCTCCGTCTGCCCCGCATCATCCCCCACCTCCATCTCCATCTCCCTGCCTCCATCCCTCCCTAGGCCCTGCCTTACATCACCCTCTGCCTTGCTCCCGTCGGCCTCGGCCGGGTTAAAATTGTATCAGCCACTTTGTCAGTGTGGCCGTCGGGATACATCAATGTGCCCCAATGCATGTGCCTTCCACCCATCAGGTCATAATTGGATTTGTTGTCGGGATCGGCTGCTCCTCCCCTCCATCCACATGCAGGCTACTAGCCGGAATCAATGTCCCCATTGCTCAGATACCCTTTGGAATGGGCACGGATACAACATACTCTACGGAAGATCGGGCGCCTCGGTGTCCCTACGGGCCTGCGCTCTCCAGAGCACTTCTCGAGAACACGGCTGTGGTGGTACATCTCAATCGAGATGTCTAAAACATCACCACATAATCGAATACAGCACTATATACACCAAAGGCTAAGGTGCTTGTCCTCATCGTCCCACTGCGCACAGTCTCTGTACGGTCTCCAAATGAAGGACACCATCGTGTCAATCCTGTGTCGCCACCAGCCTGTCTCTCCCATCTGCGTCTATTGTAGGGCACCAACATAGTAATAAGCATAGGGCATACCGTCGGCCAACTGTGGTCTATCAATCGGTGGAAAAAATATAGATATGTGCTCCAAGGCCCATATCATCATCAACGTAGTCCCACATGAGATGCTCTCTCCTCTCCTATAGGCAATATCATGCAGCTGATGGTAGAGTGTCCCCAGTAAGCAAGGACCCCAAGCATACACTGTCCTATCTTGTCTCATGCCAACCAGGACATCTCCCCAACCAATAGGAAATTTGTGTCCCCGACGGTCAGGAATTAGGATCCCCCTAATCAAAGTCGCAAGGAAGGCATCAAAGCGACCATAGTGATCTGCCATGAACTCCCATCTGATCTCATAGCCCTAGATGCCCAATCCTGCACCCTGATCTCGATAGTAAGCTCAGAAGGTCTGCTCACCATGACGAGGGTCGTAGACGATCCGCTCCCCTCGGATCGGCACTCGCAGAATCTGGTACACGTCCTCCAGAGTGATGGTAGCCTCACCTGTCGGTAGGTGGAATGAACAAGTCTCTGAATGCCACCGCTCGCACAGTGCAGTCAGTAATCCCATGTTCGCCCGAATGGCGGGCATATAAGCAATGTAGAATAATCCCAGTCGCATCAATCGTCGCCACTCTCACGGGCTCAACTGGTCGGCAAACTGAAATGTGGTCGGTCTGCTCTCTCGCGTCTAGATAGGGGCAAGCTGCCCCTGTAAAAAGACGAACAATATATCAGTACAGTCTAGACAACTGTCAGCATCATCAAAAGCATTAAGGGTTTCACAAGTATCACAATCGGTCTCAATAAAGGGAAAAAATCAAATGCGTCGCGTTATAACAGTTGCGTCGCAAATATTCAGTTGCGTCTCTAAATTCCTCAAATGCATCGCAACATGACAGTTGCGTCGCTTGGTTGCCCAAATATGTTGCATTATGGCAATTACATCACGAATACTGCAATTGCGACACAAAAAGGCGAATGCATCGCTCAAATGTGCAATTGCGGCACAAAATAACAATTGCGGCATTCCAACCCTCATATGCGACTCGATTTAGCGAATGCGTCGCAGTTTTTATCAAATGTGTCACACCGCCTAGCCCACCCTACGATTAGCTTGTCATTTGTGTCGTGATGCATCATATGCGTCGAATGCGCAGACGATTGCGACTTACGCGAAGGCAGTTGCGTTGCGGCGCAATTGTTGTTTGCCCTAGAAAGCTAAAATTGACACGCAAAATGATAAAATGACAAAGTGGGTTAGGGGTACATACCGCTGGCTCTGAGCCCTCTAGCCGTCTAAAGGTCCGCACGATCTCCCCGCGATGCTCTGACACTAGAATCACCATCGTCGCTGCTATGCTTTTTGCTCTGGGCTCTCAAAATTCGCAAGGTAAATAGTAGAAATGAATTGACTTTTACCCCTTTGTCAACCTACTTATAAAGTCAAAATGACATTTCTCAACCAAGGTTAATACTGGAAGATCATTTGACCAGGTTTGACTGCTTCGTAGGCTGTCGTAAACATGTCCAAATCCAAAACCGACTGCGTCGTTGTTTCTTTGGTCATTAAATTGATTTATTGGGACCCTTTACAAATTTTATGTCGCCGACCCAAAATTTGAAAAATTTTCCGAGGGGGCAATAATACTTCGTACCTTTACTGGGGCATATCTCTGACTTGTTTTCTTTGTCACAATGCGACATGCTGCATTATGACAAAGAGGGGCAAAATGTAGACACCTAAAAAGGACCTAGGCCTACAAGCTTCATTTTTACCACTTTCGTCCTAGCATAATTGTGACATTTAATTATGTCCTTGGTCCACATTTGACTATTGATTAAATAATTCATAATTATTTAATTAATTCATGTCATTTTATTCTTCATGATTATTAAATAAATAAATCTTATTTATTTATTAAATACGTCATTAATTGTCTAAGTCTTTCCTTAATTAAATAAATTTATTAATTTATTTAATTACCCTTTGTCATGTATTTCTTCCTGATTATTAAATAAATAAATTTTATTTATTTATTTAATATGTCATTAATTGTCATAATTAAATAAATTGATTAATTTATTTAATTAGTCTTATCTGCTAAATTAAATAATTAAATTTAATTATTTAATTACCAAATTTTATATTCTTCTCATTTTAAATAAATTAAATTATTTAAAATGTCATCTCAATCTTAACTGACAATTCACTTTGGTAAATAATTGGAAAATCAATTATTTATTATTTCACAAAATCCATAATTTGAATTAACTCAATTCAAAATGGAAACTAATCTTCTAAAAATCAAGTAATCGGGCAGATTATTGATTTTTCAAATCTTATCTTCAGTTCAAATCTTATCTTCTTGATTTTTCGAATCTCACAAATCAAGCAGTCTTTATCTTCTTGATTTTTGAAAATCTTTATTTTCTAATTAATTTCCTCATTTATTCTCCACCGTCAATTCAATTATCTAAGATATTATCTTGACGGTTCGATTAATGATTTTTCCCTAACCCTAATTAGGGATTCTCATATTTAATCTGGACCTCTCATTCTAGGTCTTTCTTAGAATTCAATCTCGCCCGTCCATTCAAAATGACATTTTCTATAAAATGCCATTTTCCTCTCACTTTTCGATTACACACACACAAGTAGACATATTATAGGCGTATTACACTTAGGCTTCTCATTGCAATTATTATCTTTATTTGATCAAGTCTTGGCATATTTAGGCATTGTCAATCATAGTCATAGTCATAGACATTTAGGCATTTATCAAATCTTTCAAAGCTTGGTGTAGGACTTAGACATTTGTAGATTGCTCACACAACGAATCTGAGGGCAACACATCATCCAGCAAGCAAGAAGGTACTATGGAGGTAATCATGGAAAATGCGATTTACAGGTATAATTGTTCTATTGTTTAATTTCCTTTGTACTTGATAGATCTTTGGGTTTCATTGTCTTTATTGATTTGCTAACACTCCTAATCAAACCTAAAAGAAATCCTCAGTTACAGTAATCACATGAATCTATACACAAATAGGAGCGCAACACCCTTAGGGCTTACATTTCACACAAAGCACATAACCCAGGACATTTCCAAATCACTTCCAAAGTAAAACAATCATAAAGATCATTCACACATTACATACCCCCTCCTAGGCCTCTGGAATCCAACCTTAAACAATGTTACACAAATGACACCCCCTTTTAATAATTACACAAACACTCAATCCATAACCAGTACACAATGTAAAAAAAAACAATTATTCATAGCATGGTGACCATACAAATATTCCCAATAATACAATAGTATTTCAATTCACCCATTTCCACTTAACCACATAATTAAAAGATTATTTACCCCAAATAATTATATTTGAAAAACTATAACACAATATTCTAATTAATTAATTTACATAGTAATTTTACAATTCAACTATAAAAAGTTATAAAAACAATCAATATTCACCTACAAACTAATTAACAGAGAATAATCTAAATCATTTATTGTTTAATCCGAAACAGTTAAATTAAATAACCAATCCCTAATATCTTACCCTTATTCAATATTTATAATCCCCTAACTGACAATCACCTACATGTGAAAGAAATCAATTTACTTAATTATTTACTTAATGCATCTATCTATAACAAATTACAAAAAAAAATTAATAATAACCATCCACTTAAAATTCTTTATTAAATGACACTTTATTTCACCATTTATCATAATACAATAAATATTAGATTATTGATCATCTAATTAAAAAAAAAATTATTAAACAATGCTTTTACTAATAACCCTAATATAATATATATAACATATTATCGATAAAATGAAATCATTATATTATCTAATCCCAGTCAATGTATATACCAGATTATTAATCATTATATTATCTAATTAAACTCCTTTTATTAAATAAGGCTTTTATATCTTCTAAACACATACTTTTAATATTAACTAGAATATAATACAATATATATATACATACACACACACACACACACACACACACACACACACACACACACACACACACACACACACACACACACATATATATATATATATATATCTTCGATAATTGAAATCACCATTTTATCAATTCCAATCGATATATATATATGTTATCAGTACAATGAAATCAAAAGGAGCATTATAAATTTTAAATTGCAGCAACAAAGTGCTACACAGGAAGTGACGCCATAGGCTAGGGCACACGGATTGAGATAGCTCTTGTTTCAACTGACCACCGTCTCATGAAATCTCATTCATATTGTAATCTTGTTGAGATCTTATCATAGGGCAGGTGATTATGACACCATTGGCCACTATTACATGGCGTCGGCCAAGGAGAGCATGCGGCCACAAGGTTTTGTGTTGCCATACTTTAGGTCGAGATAGGTTCAAATGACGCTGGGAGATATTGAACGTTCTCTCTCTAATTTTGGAAAGGTTCAGGAGGTTCATCCTGGGAACTGTGAGAGCTTAAAAGTTGTAGGCCAAATGTATGCTCAAGTAGACATGTAGGCAAAAATTGGCAACATAGAGAAGGTACCCAAGCTTTTGATGGAATGCCTCCAAGAGATGTCAATTTGTAGAATGCAGTGGTTGCAAGATATGCACAAAATGGATTTTTTGGAACTTCAAGAATGCAATGATTGCAGGTTATGCACAAATGGATTTTCATGCAAGTGTAAACCAAACTCCCAGCAGACATGTATGCAAAATGCAAAAATATAGGCAAGGTATTCAAATTCAATTATCAATTGTTTACAATCAGGAATAAGAAAATAAATAAATAAATGTCTCGGCTCCAAGCAAAATAAGACAATCAACTATTCATTTTCATAAACAGAGAGAAAGAGGACAATCGCATTAATCGGACAATTAGAGAAACAAACAAAAGATCAAAGCCAACTTGGATCCAACGCTTGGCAGGAGGAAAATTTGAGGCCAAGCTCCAGCTTCCACTTGCAAAAATCCAATTTCTCCAAATCCTCAATCAAATTTCCAAAACCCCAAATTCCCAACAAGCTCAACAATTTATGAAAATTTACAAGCAAATTCTTTCTCCCTTCATTTCCCAAAAACCAAAACTGAATGAAATCTCTCAAACCCCAAAATATTTATAGAAGAACAAAGCAATATTCATTGTACGGGAATTTCAAAATGATCCCAACTGATTATAGTTAATTTAATTTAATATATTAAATCAATAGTCCATTAAAATATTTCGTTTAAACTTCATAAATACGATAGATTCCCAATTCACTTAGGGTAAAATCATTTACCCCCTTTTATTTACATTTTATAATTAAATTTATAATCCAACTTTATAACCTTTTTATTTATTTATTATATTATTATTTATTTTTATATTATTATAAACTATGATTATTTATAAATATATTTTTATTTATTTATCAAACTACCTTTTTACTTGATAATTTATTTTAATGCATCAAATAACCAAAAGCATTTATCAAACAATTTTAAATTAAATAAACCAAATGCCAATCAATTACCTGAACCCTATCCATAGTCGAAAAGCAAGACCTCAAGCAACACCAACTGACCACTGACAAAACTAACAATACTGAAAAGGTATCAAACTGGATACTCATCCTCTTCGAGGATGATGGCTAGGGTAGGGGAACAAGTGTTATCTCTGATCAACTGATCCATTGGGTTTCAAGGCTCACTCAGGCATGTCAATTTAGGTGGAGTCAATGCCTACTACTAGCAACCTCCAGTACACAAAACGGTCATGCATATATATATCCATATAGACAAACACACTGTGAAATGGAATCGCAGCATCGTAGGGTACTCACAAGTAAGTCATGCGGCACTGTCCCTATCACCCAAACACATCAGTAAGAACATCACCAAGTAATCACATCAACACATATAACAATCAGTTATATAGAAACCAAGATAAGAATAGTCACAAGATAATCGCATAATAGTCATGATAAGATAATCACATAGTGCTCATGATAGGGTTAGTTCTCATAATCAAATAAAACCATATAGTAATCATAACATGTGTATAAAACTCAAGTAATAGAAGAGTCATCAAAGGCATCATCATAGCAATAAGGCCAACATCAAATAATGTATCATAATGTCTCATTCTAGAACAGATCAACTGTCATTCTATCATAGAATAATATGAGAGGCAATTATGTTGCTTGAGGTCTTGCTTTTCGACCCTAGATACCTAGGGTTCAAGTAATTAATTGGAATTTGGTTTATTTAATTTAAAATTGTTTGATAAATTTTTTTGGTCATTTGATGCATTAAAATAAATTATTAAGTAAAAAGGTAGTTTGATAAATAAATATATTTATATTTATAAATAATCATAGTTTATAATAAGATAAAATAAATAAATAAAAGGTTATAAAGTTGGGTTATAAATTTAATTATAAAATGTAAATAAAAGGGGGTAAATGATTTTACCCTGAGTGAATTGGGCATCTATCATATTTACGAAGTTTAAACGAAATATTTTAATGGACTGTTGATTTAGTAAATTAAATTAAATTAACTATAATCAGTTGGGATCATTTTGAAATTCCCGTACAACGAATATTGCTTTGTCCTTCTATAAATATTTTGGGGTTTGAGAGATTTCATTCAGTTTTGGTTTTTGGGAAATGAAAGGAGAAAGAATTTTCCTATAATTTTTCATAAATTGTTGAGCTTGTTGGAAATTTGGGGTTTTGGAAATTTGATTGAGGATTTCAAAAGAAATTGGATTTTTGCAAGTGGAAGCTGGAGCTCGGCATCAAATTTTCCTCCTGCCAAGCGTTGGATCCAAGTTGGATTTGATCTTTTGTTTTGCTTCTCTGAGTGTATGATCATTGCGATTGTTGTCTTTCTCTTTGTTCAGCAGTGATGACCAACTGCCCTCTCTGGATCCCGAGACATTTGTTATTTATTCTTATTCAGTATAAACAATTGATACATTGTTACACCCTATATTACGTATCTATGTCTGTTGGAAGTTGGACTGTCTACGTAATCCATTGTCTTATAACTCTCAATCAATACGCTCAAAGCATCGATTCAACCTGCCGGAATTGCATTTTGAAGTTCCAAAATTGGTTTTGGCCGTATCTTCAACCAGCCACGATGAATTGACATCTCTTGGGCTTTGACCAACATATTCTATGTTGCTGTACATGTCTACTGATATCTGTTAGCCACAACTGGCTCCGATTCCTAAGTGAACCTCTAAACCTTTCCAGAGAACTCTCAAGATCTCCCAGCGTCATTTGAACTTGCCCCAACCTAAAGTATGGCAACACAAAACCCTATGGTCGTTGGCTCTCCTTGATCGATGCCATGTAGTAGCGGCCAGCAATGTCATAATCACCTGGGCTATGATAAGATCGCAACAAGATTATAATATGAATGAGATTTCATGACAGGGTGGTCAATTGAAACAAGAGTTATCTCAGTATGTGTGCCTTAGCTTGTGACATCGCTGACTGTGCAGCACTCTATTGTTGCAATTTAAAATTTATAATGTTCCTTTTGATTTCATTGTACCAATAACATATATATATATATATATATCAATTGGAATTGATAAAATGGTGATTGATTTCAATTATTGAAGATATATATATTGTATTATATTCTGGTTAATATTAAAAGTATGTGTTTAGAAGATATAAAAGCCTGTTAACAAAATATTTAATTAGATGATGCCAATGATCAATAATCTGGTATATATCAATTGAGATTAGATAACATAATGTTCATTTTACAAATAATGTTATATTTATGTTAAGTTCAACAAAGCGTGTTTAATAAAGATTGGATGGTCAGTTGTAATATTTGTTGACATTGTAATAGGTAATTGACAAAGTGTCATTTAATAAGGGAACGGATGGTATTGACCAAAGAGATGTGATTTGTTGTGAATGGACCATTGATAGTGGTTAAGTGGGTGATTTCGACAGCTGGAGCAGGGGTGTGTTGGATGAGGCGGATGATGGGGATTGGTTGGCTGTTCGGTTAAGCCGATGATGATTTGAACCGTATGTTAACTGGTTGTGGTGAATGATGTTCTGTTTATCGGCCAGTTGTGGAATACTGTGTAAGGTAATTAATTAGGCTGTTGTGTTTTCAGGCGTCTGTGTTCAGGGTAATCTTTGGTGTAGTGAAATGGAGTGGTCTTTGTGCTGACCAATGAGATGAGTGCTGTATGGTCCTGCTCTGAATAATTGTTTATTTTTGTACATTGTGTCGCGGTTATGAATTGATGTTGGTAAAGGGGTGTCGACGTGTAACGCCCACAGGTTGGATTCAGTGTAATGTGTGAATGGTCCTTATGATTGTTTTACTTTGGAAGTGATTTGGAAATGTTATGGGTTTTGTGCTTTGTGTGAAATGTAAGCCCTTAGGGTGTTGCTCTCCTATCTTTGTATAGATTCATGTGATTATGATAAATGTGCAAGATGGTCAGTGCCTTGCTCTGTGTTTGGATTCATGTGATTGTGATGAGTGTGCAAGATGGTTAATTCCTTGCTTGATGTGTAGGGTTTCTAGTTGCAAGTAGGGGGAGTGGCTCTCAGTGGGGGCCGAAACCCAAAGTGGGTCAAGGATAACCCATTGGAGGGTTTCTTAATCTAGTGATAATCTCAATAATGAATTAGGGGGATAGGTAGAATTCACATTAAACAAGATAATGATATGCCTCACTCATGGCTCAAGTGCTCATTTAGGCTTGAGATGAGATGGGAAGGCCTAAAATGGAAAGATCAACTACATTGTCCTCATGAAAGGTATGTTGATTCTGCATGAGTTTGTATGGGGTTGGGGATCGAGAGAGGCCGCCAGGATAATCCAGGATGGGGGTCGAGACCTAGGAAGATCCACCAAGATAACCCATATCAATTTTTGTGATTACACTCCTCCCTATTGCAGTCTAGCATTCCCTAGTTGTATTTTCTCCTTCTGTTGTGTGAGTGCCTTTAAAAGTGAAGTAAGTGTTGTAAGTGATGTTAGTGTTGTTAGCAGTGTTGTGTTGGAGTCCATGTATAACCCCTTGATTTTATTTTTTTTATTGCTTTCTTGACTATCTGTTTGATGTGGGACCTTGCGTTATCTCCTAGCATGGGGGTTGGACCTCAGGGTTCCACATGGTCGAGAGGTTGGTGTTTTTTCCTCCATTAGGTATTCTTTTTGCATGTTCGTGTGCGTGGGATTGCTCATTGTGTTGTGTAATCTAGTTCCTATTCCAGTTCGAGAAGGAAACCTTTCATGTATTTGTATATTGGATTGTATATCAGTTGTATCATTTAGTGTAATCTTATGTATTCTTCCCGCATGTACTAAGGGAAGAATTGTTGTAATTATTATAATGATGTAACAATTATTGATGAATTCTTCTTGCAATGAGTACTATAAAGTAATACATCTTGCATATGTTAGTTAGCTTGAAATGATTTTTAATGATGTTTATCAGTTGACATGGTTTGGAAGTAAGTAATGTAGAATCATTTAATATGGTGTTTTAAAATAAACCTTGCATGTTAGATAAATTGTGTTATCTTAGTAGTTGATGAAATGATTCTAGTTATCTTGATAATTAGTTTTGTGAGTAGCATAGTCGAGGAATCTTAGAGGACCTAGGTTTAGATTATTATGTTATGTTATGCATTCTATTGATAGTTTATTTTAAAAAAAATTGTTCCATTAGTTAACCTAGTTTAGTGTTGTCCTATGGGGTTCCTTGGCAGGGGCGTTACACCTGGTATCAGAGCCCAAGTTTCTAACACTGGGTACTCTGGTTTCATATGAGCCCATTATGTTGTCCTAGCTGCTTAGACTCTGGAGATTATGTTTTCCCCCTTTTGTCATCCTTGCCTAACAACCTTAGATTTTTCCTTTGGTGGTGTTTGTGTAGGAAGATGCCTAGAGGTCAAGGTTGGGATCATGGTAGAGGTCAAGGTGGTGGCCGTGGGACTAACCGTCAAAACACCCCTTCTCAGGGTTCCCACGTGGGTGATCGTGAGGAATAGTAGGGCTCTCAGAACGTTCACAGAAGTGGGGGTCAAAATAGTTGCCAACCGGGGTTAGAGGGAGTTAAGTTACATCCTTTACTTGAGGAGATCCTTACCTACCTAGGCCCTAGATAGGAGGGTAATCAACAGGGGGAATCACAACACTTGAGGCATATGGATAGGGAGAGAGAAAGGTCTCCTAGGAGGAGAGATGTAGTAGCAAAGTAGGAGCCTATTTTAGTAGGTCATATGAGGGATCTCTTGAGGGCACGTCCTCCTACCTTGGATGGTTCTACTAGTGGCTTGGAGGTTGAGACTTGGTTGATAGGTGTGTAGATTGGTAATTTTCCTTCAGTAGGCTTTGGGTCCAGAGGTGGTCAGTCTTAGGTAGTAGGTGTTGGAAATATGTGCCTCAAACATCACAGGCTGAAACCTCCATTGGAGCCAAGTCGGTGTGACATCCATCATGTCTCACCGACTAGCAGATTGGTAGCATCATGTTTTGCATAGGTCATTGTGACCTTGCAGGAGTCTTGCCGAATGGGTACTCTTTGGAGTCTATCACTGTGACATAGAACAGTCGTTGTGACCTCTTACCGTGTGAACATCTCTGGTTGACAAGCCATTCAATCGAGCATCGAGGAGACTCATAGCGATCAGGGGAACTTCGGAGTGACTTCAACACTCAGGAAGAAGTTCCAGCAACATTGGAAAGTCTCACCGACAGGATACGCATTAAAGCCATTGGGATAACCTATGATGGCTCAGTGAGAAGTCTTAGTGAAAGTAACATGTCTCACCGATAGCGCTTTATGTTGGAGCCTTCGGAGTAAGTCTTGGAGTTTGATATGATCTCTCAACGAAGGATGTAAGTCTTGCCGACTGTGGCTTGGTGCTCGGTATGACTTGTGTGTATTCGGCATAACGTCTTGGTGAAGGTGATATGTCTTGGCGACTGATTGATGTCTTTGGGGTGACAATAGAGATCTTGGAGAAACCTCTCGGCGAAGGTGTTAAGTCTTGCCGACTATTCTTTGGAGCTCGGGATAACAAATGACTTCGGTATAACCCTTGGTGACTCGGCGTGAGGTCCTAGCGAAGAATGATACTCTTGTCGAATGGTAAACTCACATCTATGATACTTTTGGACCTTGCTATGATCTCCTGGAGAAAGCGATAGGTCTCGCCGACTGTTTGGTGTTTCGGTGTAACACAAGAAGGCTCGTTGAGATGTCTTGGTGAGAGCGATAGTCTTGCCAAAAGGAAAACTGAAGTCGATACAAGTTGTAAGCTCGGTGAAACATCTTGGCGATAATGATAACTCTTGGTGACATCGATATGAAGCTTTTTGGGCATTGGGGAGACATTGTTAGTGTCTCACCGAGATTCCAACAAAGCTTGAATCTCTTTTGACCGTTTGACCGTCCTATGTGGAGTCTCATGGACGAATAGGAGAAGCCGAATCTGAACAGTTGGAAGATTGTTCATTGTGACAGTTCTGTGAGGAAGCTCGACGGACATGGAACAACATAGTTATACTCTATGATTGCAGAGTGTGATCGGTTGGGTTGCATCAACGGATTGTTGGGTGGTTGTATGATCATTAAATGAATTCTATTCTATGTAGACTATAAGTTGAAGGTTCTTGTACAAATATTGTTCATGGTGAATGTTGTTGTATACAGACATCAGAAAGATAAGTCTGAAACTTGTATGTAATCAATATTACTGTGATACAAAGTGACTTCTCTTGGTGTGGTGGGTTTTTCTCCTGTAAGGGTTTTCGCACGTATATCTAGTGTTCATGTGTGATTGTCAAATACTTTGTTTCTATTATCTACTTCATAGTGCATCTTAATTGGACTGTAAGTGTAAATTTTAAAGTGTATCTGCATTCTTCCCTGAGGTATTGATGTTAGGAGAATTGTTTTCCGCATCTATATTTCCTTACAAGTGGTATCAGAGCCTGGCCAGTTGTGTTATCCTTGTGGGTACGTTGGGTTTTTTGTGTCAATTATGTTTCAATGGGAGTCTTGTAGAGTTTGTTATTTCTGATTACAGGTTGAGATGGCTAGCACATCTGGAAAGATTGAAATAGAGAAATTCAATGGCAGTAACTTTGAGTTGTGGAAACTCAAGATGGAGGATCTCTTAGTGGATCATGATTTGTGGCTTGCAATGTCTGGAACTAAACCTATAGGCATGAAGCAAGAAGATTGGGACCTTGCAGATAGGAAGTCTAAGGGGTTGATAAGGCTCTATTTGGCAGACTCTTTTCTTCTGAATGTGCATGAAGAAAAGACTGCAACCTCTCTGTGGACAAGATTGGCGTCTATTTATCAGGGGAAGTCCTTGGTGAATAAATTGTTCCTGAGGAAGAAGCTGTATTCTTTGAGAATGCAGGAAGGAGGATCTGTAGCTGATCATTTTAATGCATTTAATATGTTGATTGCTCAATTGGCATCTGTTGGTGTAAAAATTGAAGAAGGATCACCGTATCTTTGTCTGTGTTCTTTCAGGACTCTTGGGATCATCGTGATGGCTATGGGGTGGCCTGTGAAATTCAAGATGGAAGATGTTGTTGATTCTTCTATCGGAAAGAGTGAGGAAAATCTTACGAGGATGGCGAAGGAGCTCTTGTTCATGGGAAGGCCCCGAGAGAAAGGCAAGAAGAAGATAAGAAATTGAAATCGAAATCAAAGGGGAGATCAAAGTCTCCTGGAAAGAATTCCAAGGTGAAGTGTTGGAACTGTGGGCAACCTGGTCATGTCTGAAAGGATTGCAAAGAGGAGAAAAAGAAAAAGAAGAGGAAATTTTCCAATAATGATTCTTCTCAAGCTGATTCAGATGCCTTCATTGCTGCCTTGGCTACACAGGCATCAGATGATGTCTGGCTGATTGATTCTGGTGCATCTTTTCACATGAAATCTCATAGAGATTGGTTCACAAAGTATGAATAATACGGTGGTGGAAAGGTGTACCTAGAAAGTGATTCAACTTTGGAAATTGTTGGTCGTGGAAGAGTCAGAATCCAATTCCCTGATGGTAGAGTAAAGGGGATCAAGGATGTTATGCATATACCAGGTATGGCTCAAAATTTTCTTTCTGGCAGTAAGCTTAATGATATTGGAGTACAAGTCATGTTCTCTGGAAATGGTTGCAAGATGACTAGAGGTTTAATGGTGTTGGCTAGAGGTGCTCGAATTGGTACCCTGTACAAGTTGGATGCACATGTTGTTCAATGTAACAGTGTCTCTGGAAAGTCACTAAAAGCTGCTCATGGAGGTAAAGAGGGAACTATCCCTAATTATGTAAACTCTATGGAAGTAAAACTTCCAGCAAAGAAGACTATGCTTTGGCATCATAGGTTAGGCCACATAGGAGAAAAAGGTTTAAAAACCTTAAAGAACAAAAACCTGGTTGAGGGGCTTGAAGATTGTAATCTTGAATTTGAATTATGTGAACACTGTATATATGGAAAGCAGCACCGTGTTTCTTTTTATTCCAGTCCTCATAAATCTTCTAGTTTGCTATATTATATTCATTCGGATGTATTTGGTCCAATGGATGTTCCTTCTTTGTCTAAGTCAAGATACTATGTGTTGTTCATTGATGATTATTCAAGAAGATCATTCATTTATTTTTTGAAAAGTAAATCAGAAGTGTTCAGTCGGTTTAAGGAATTTAAGAACCTTGTTGAAAAGCAGACTGGTAGAAAAATAAAATTCTTAAGGACTGATAATGGCGGTGGTACGATACGATAATTGAAAGAATCTGTAAAAACCAGTGGGATTAAAAGACAAGACTACACCTTATATACTCCATAGCGAGAATGGAATTCGAGAAAGGTTCAATAGGACGAGTGATGGAAAACCCGTATGCTCGGTAGTGCTGAATTTGGAAGAAGTTCTGGTGAGAGCTCACTGCACATGTTACTTTATTAATCGGTCTCCTAATTATGCTCTTGTTGAGAAAACACCTTTGGAAGCGTGGTCTGGTAAGAAGCCCTCTCTTAGACATATTTGAGTCTTTAGCTGTGAGGCATATGTGTCAGCTGTAAAAAGATCTAAATTGGAGAACAAGGTTGTCAAGTGTATTTTTATTGGCTATAGTGTTGTTATAAAAGGATACAAGCTTTGGAATCCTGAAACAGAAAAGGTTGTATACAGCAGAAGTGTAATCTTTCGTGAGCTGAAACCTTCTACCTTAGATCTGCAGTTAGAGACAAAGTCATAAAACAATAAGGATGTAGTTGAAATTCCTCCTGCACCAAAGAAAGAGGAATTCAAAATTCAAAATGTACCTAAAACTAAGGAGAGCTCAAGTAGTTCTGAAAGTTCTGAAGAAGAAGAAGAACCTCGGCCTCGACAAGTAGAGAGTCAACGAGAAAGAAAACAACCGAGATAGGTATGGGTTCTCATTGATTGATTCTACTTGTGCCTATACTTTAATTTCTAGCACTGATGAGCCTAGGACTATGAAAGAGGCATTTAAAATGTCTAACTCAGACTCTTGGTTAGAAGCCATGGAAGAAGAGATGGCATCATTAGAAAAAAAATGAAACTTGGAGTTTGGTGCCCTTGCCCGAAGGCAGAAAACCTGTGGGCTGCAAATGGGTATTTAAGAAAAGGATTGGTCTGAATGGCAGTGTAGAAAAGTACAAGGCAAGACTGGTTGCAAAGGGTTATTCCCAGGTTGAGGGAATTGATTATGGGGAGATTTTTTCTCCTGTAGCAAAGCTGACATCCATTAGATTTCTTTTGTCACTTGCAGCAACATATGACTTAGAGGTCGAACATATGTGAAGACAACATTTCTTCATGGTGATCTTGAAGAAGAAATCTATATATCCCAGCCTAAGCACTTTGTTGAAAAAGGTAAAGAAAAACTGGTATGCAAATTAAAGAAGGCTTTGTATGGGTTAAAGCAGTCACCTAGAATGTGGTACCAGAAATTTGATACTTTTGTATTGTCTTTAGGATTTGTGAGATCAAAATCTAATTACTATGTATATTATAAAGCTTAAAGTGATCGAGTTCTTATTATTGCTCTCTATGTTGATGATATGTTGTTCATAGGCAATAGTAAGCTAATGATTTTTGATCTTAAGTCTCAATTGTCTACTAAGTTCGAAATGAAGGATCTTGGTGCAGCAAGGTATATTCTGGGGATGGAGATAACTAGGGATAGGAAGAATAGAAAACTATGGCTCAGTCAGAGCAAGTATATCAGGACTGTTCTTGAGAGATTTTGTATGAATGATTGCAAACAGCTAGTGGTTCCAGTCTTGCAGAGAACGAAGCTATCTGTTGAGGATTGTCCAAAATTTCCTATTGACATGGAGGACATGACCAGTGTACCCTATGCTAGTGTTGTAGGCAGTCTTATGTATGCAATGGTCTGTACAAGGCCTGACATTGCCCAAGTAGTGGGAGTTCTTAGTCGGTTTATGGCTAATCTTGGAAGGACACATTGGGATGCTGTAAAGAGAGTTTTTAAATATTTGAAGGGCACTTCAGACTTCACTTTGTGTTACCATGGGAATTTGGTTAAATCATAGAGGACTCTCAGTATTCGAGGCTATGTGGATTTTTATTGGGTAGGGGACATTGACAGTAGGAGATCCACCAGTGGATACATTTTCATTATGAATGGTGGTGGGGTGAAATTTTGGATGAGCAAGCGGCGGGGCTATGTCGCTTGTGTGTCCACTATAGAAATTTGAATATAAGCGATTACTCATGTGCTTGTAAAGCGGTTTGGTTGAAAGCGTTTGTGTTCTAACGACCCGGTTTTGATGCGGAAATAACTATTTTCTATGGCCGATTGATGTAATTTTCGGCAAAGAATCCAACTTTCCATGCTAGGGCGAAACATAATGGCGTGCGATGTATCACTTTGTCACGAGATACTGGTGGAGGATGGAAAGGTCAGCTTGGAAAAATTTGTTACTATGGAGAATGTTGCAGATGCATTGACGAAGCCAATGAGCACAGACAAGTTCAGGTGGTGTGCCAGTTCAATGGGCCTTAGTGCCCATGTTTTTCAGTAAGTTATGTTGTGCTCTGGAGGTGCCTGTGTGATCTTCGTCAAGTGGGAGATTGTTGGAAATATGTGCCTCAAACATCACAGGCTAAAACCTCCATTGGAGCCAATTCGGTGTGACATCCATCATGTCTGGCCGACTAGCAGATTGGTAGCATCATGTTTTGCACAGGTCGTTGTGACCTTGCAGGAGTCTTGCCAAACGAGTACTCTTTGGAGTCTATCGTTGTGACATAGAGCAGTCGTTGCGACCTCTTATAGTGTGAACATCTCTCGCCGACAGGCCATTCAATCAGGCATTAGGGAGACTCATAGTGACCAGGGGAACTTCGGAATGACTTCAACACTCGGGAAGAAGTTCCAACGACATTGGAAAGTCTTGCCGACGGGATACGCATTAAAGTCATCAGGATAACCTATGACAGCTCAGTGAGAAGTCTTAGTGAAAGTAACATGTCTCGCCTACAGTGCTTTATGTTGGAGCCTTCGGAGTAAGTCTTGGAGTTCGATATGATCTCTCGACGAAGGACATAATTCTTACCGACTATGGCTTGGTGCTCGGTATGACTTGTGTGTATTTGGCATAACGTCTTGGCGAAGGTGATATGTCTTGGCGACTGATTGATGTCTTCGGGGTGACAATAGAGATCTCGGAGAAACCTCTCGACGAAGGTGTTAAGTCTTGCCAGCTATTCTTTGGAGCTCGGGATAACAAATGACTTTGATATAACCATTGGTGACTTGGCGTGAGGTCCTGGCGAAGAACGATACTCTTGCCGAATGGTAAACTCACATCTATGAGACTTTTAGACCTCACTGTGATCTCCTGGCGAAAGCGATAGGTCTCGCTGACTATTTGGTGTTTCGGTGTAACACAAGAAGGCTCATTGATATGTCTTGGCGAGAGCGATAGTCTTGCCAAAAGGAAAACTGAAGCCGATACAAGTTGTAAGCTCAGTGAAACATCTTGGCAATAATGATAACTCTTGGCGACATCGATATGAAGCTTTTTGGGCATCGGGGAGACACTGTTAGTGTCTCACCGAGATTCCAACAAAGCTTGAATCTCTTTTGACCGTTTGACCGTCCTATGTGGAGTCTCGTGGACGAATAGGAGAAGCCGAATATGAACAATTGGAAGATTGTTTGTTGTGACCGTTCTGTGAGGAAGCTTGATGGGCATAGAACAACATGGTTATACTCTGTGATTGCAAAGTGTGATCGGTTGGGTTGCATCGACGGATTGTTGGGTGGTTGTATGATCAGTCAATGAATTCTATTATGTGTAGATTGTAAGTTGAAGGTTCATGTACAAAGATTTTTCATGGTGAATGTTGTTGTATACAGACATCAGAAAGATAAGTCTGAAACTTGTATGTAATCATTATTACTATAATACAAAGTGACTTCTCTTGGTGTGGTGGGTTTTTCTCCCGTAAGGGTTTTCCCACGTACATCTGGTGTTCATGTGTGATTTTCAAATACTCTGTTTCTGTTATCTGCTTCATAGTGCATCTTAATTGGACTCTAAGTGTAAATTTTAAAGTGTATATGCATTCTTCCCTGAGGTATTGGCATTAGGAGAATTTTTTTCCGCATCTAATTTTCCTTACAGTAGGTTCCTCTAGGATCCATCATGCACCCGCTAAGGGTGGACAACAACAGGGTTCCTAGTCGAAACCTAAAAACTTTTAGTTTTAGCAAGGTAGTGTCTCTCAGTCCAAGAAAAATTAGAGTTGGCAACAAGCCAAGCATTATCATCCTGACCAGCATCCTCAAACCACATAGTCCACATCCAGTAGAGGTAGCTTCCATCAATCCAGTATACCCTTAGGTGGCAGGGGTTATGGCAGAGGTATAGGATGTTTTTCTTGTAGCCAGCAGGGCCATATATCCAAGCAGTGTCCACAGAAGAGCACAACAAGATTTAGTCAAAGGTCGGGAGCCTTAGAGCCGACCATGGGTGATGAAGGAAGGTCTCACAAACTATTTGTAGTGGTTGATAACAGCCAAGTAGAGCATCAGGGCATAGTTGTGGAGACCACAAGTGTGTTGCAAAGTATTGGTGTTTCTGTCATTTTCAACCCTAGTGTTTTTTATTCATTCATTTCCCCTTCTTTAGTGGAGCATTGTGGGCTATTGGCAACAAAGCAGGATGTTAGGTGGTAGGTCGAATTGGCCTCCAGAGCTAGAATAGTGGTAGAATCCCTCGTGTATGGATGTGGTTTGAGGATTGGTACTCTCTTTACCGCAATAGATCTTTGCATCATACCCCTAGGATCTTATGACATAGTGTTGGGTATCGATTGGTTGGATGCTCATCAAGCATTTATAGATTGCTGGCACAAATCAATGCAGTGTTTGGTTAATTCAAGCAGGGAGGTAGAGGCAGTTGGCATTCAGAGACCCATCTCTTTGTGTATGATCTCTGTTATGCAGCTAAAGAGATGTATGTGTCAAGGTTGCTAGTTTTTTGTTGCGATTCATTGATTTGGAATTAGGGGTAGAAATGATAAAAGTCCCTTCAAACATCCATCTATCCCAGAGTCGAAATGGTCTCCCTTAGGAGATTCCACTGATTCACCCAAGCTACATACCTGAATTTTGTTGATCCTATTCCCAGTGTTTCTATTTCTGCAAGCCTGTCGAATTAATTTCTTTAGGTTTCCTTAAGGGGGATCACTTCCGGCACTGAGGATTTGTTTCTTAAGAGGTTCATATGCATCTTAGTGTCTCCTTAGGGAGCACCACCATATTTCGCAAAATGTTGATATCTACCGCAAAATATTCATCTGCGTTTCAAATAAGGTGATCACAAGAGCTAGATATCTCTTAATTTGGTGGATTGATGACCCCTTTGATCAAATTAAGGGAGCCAAGATGTTTTCAAAGATTTACCTAAAGTCGAGGTATCATCAGTTGTGTATTTTTGAGGTAGGCATTCATAAGACTGCATTTTGCACTCGTTATGGGCTCTATGAGTTCACTGTTGTGCTATTTGGGTTGACGAATTTACCATCTATATTTATGATCTTGATGAATGGAGTATTCTGCACGTATCTTGAAATATTTTCCTTGTGTTCCTGGATGACATTTTGATTTATTCTAGGACTATGGAGGAGCACGAGGAGCATTTGTGGTAGGTATTGTAGTGTCTGAGGGAGAATCAACTATATGCAAATTTGGCAAAGTGTGAATTCTTTCAGATAGAGGTGAGATATTTGTGGCATGTCATTTTAGGAGAGGGTATTTTCATGGATCCTTCAAAAATCCAATCCATCATAGATTGGCCTGAGCCCACTAATGTTTTAGAGGTTCGCAGCTTTATGGGTTTAGCAGTTTATTATCAGCGGTTTGTGTAGGGTTTGTCAAGGATAGCTCACCCTATCACTTCCCTTTAGAGGAAAGAGAAGAAGTTCATCTGGTCAGAGAAGTGTCAAGCAGCCTTTCAGATTCTCAAGGAGAGGTTGAATAGTGCACCTATTTTGGAAATTCTTGATCCTGTGGGAGATTTTGTGGTGTGTATTGATGTGTCTTTGGAGGGTCTAGGAGCGGTATTGATGCAGAATGGTTGTGAGATAGCCTATGAGTCTCGCAAACTCAAGGATCATGAGTTGAACTATCCTGCATATGACTTGGAGTTAGCTATCGTCGTTCATTCCTTGGTGAGATGGAGACATTTTCTCTTAGGGCATTGATTTGAGTTTCATAGTGATCACCGTAGCTTACATTACATTTTCACGTAGTCGAACTTGAATGCTCGGTAGAGGCAGTGGATGAAGTTTCTATGCAAGTACGACTTTGAGGTGAAGTATATCTAGGGTAAGGATAATGTTGCAGTAGATGCTCTTAGTCGATGGAGGCATGACCTTTCAGAAGTCACTCTTGGAGTAGATTTGAGGGGTCAGATCCTTGCAGTACTTCCTATAGACAGTTGGTATCAGGAGGTGACGTCAGAGGTTGAGTCAGGAAAAGCTTTGGAGGGTAGATACACAGGTTATTCTCTTGATTCGAATGGTCTCTTGCGGAACTTAGGTCACATCTATGTTCCTCCTTCCGAGATTTCTGAAACATAATTGCGTCAAGCCCATCTTCCCACCTGCTAAACATCCTCCCGTTTGCCGTATTTTTGGTCCCGGATGAAGAGGATAATCAGATGTTGTCTCAAGGTGTCTAGAGTGCCAGAGGGTTAAGGAAAAATAAGTATGAGGATGTTCATAGAGTTCATCGTTAGTTTTCTATTGGTGGCTGGGTGTTCTTGTGGGTATGTTTGTGAAAGAGCCTGATCCGCTATGGACAAGGCTCTAAGCTTGCACCGCATTTTTGTTGGGTCATTTGAGGTTTTAGAGAGGATCGGCCCCATTGTGTATCATCCTTTGTTTCTTTGCCACCGGCCCACCCGCATCCATGACGATTTCGCTGCTCGGTAGTGTTCCCACCATTACCCGATATTTCACATGTACTCGGATTGGTACGCTGCCTGCGCAGTAGTAAAACGTTTCAGCCCAGAGGCGGGGTGGAATTCCCGCGGAAGATAAGAGACTCAGCCTCTGGAAGGGTCAGGCATGCTGAAAGGGAAGTGAGGGGTCCAGCTGGGATCCTAATGATGGCTCCCCACTTGGGAGTATTTTACCCTAATGTGGCCGTACCCTCTTGTTTGCAAAGTCCTGTGAGGACCCCATTCTAGAGGGGTAGGGATGTGGGTGCCTCCCATTGGTCTTCCTGGGATAGATCCTGAGAGCTTGTGGATTGGTTCTTAGGATGGTATATTTATGATACATTATTTGATGTTGGATTTATTGCTATGATGATGCTTGAGGTCTTGCATTAAAATTTTTGGTAATGAACAAAACCATGATAAATGCCCTATTAATTTAATGGACTATTAATTTAATTTATTAAATTAATAGTCCATTAAAATATTTCGTTTAAACTTCGTAAATACGATAGATGCCCAATTCACTCAGGGTAAAATCATTTACCCCCTTTTATTTACATTTTATAATTAAATTTATAACCCAACTTTATAACATTTTATTTATTTATTATATTATTATTTATTTATTTTATCTTATTATAAACTATTATTATTTATAAATATATTTATATTTATTTATCAAAATACCTTTTTACTTAATAATTTATTTTAATGCATCAAATAACCAAAAGCATTTATCAAAAAAAATTAAATTAAATAAACCAAATGCCAATCAATTACTTGAACCTTCTACGGTGAAGTTAAAAAGACCAAGCAAATACCGACCACTCATTGACAAACTCCATACGGCTTAACAAGGTATCGGGATCGGAGTACTTATCCCTCGAGATGATGGCTAGGTGTAGGGACCACAAGTGTTCATCTCCGATAAAATGATCCATTGGGTTTCAAGGCACACTCAAACCTATCAATTCAAGTGGAGTTGATGCCCAGTACCTGCAACTTGCAACAAACAAAATGGTCATCCATATATATATATATATATATATATATATATATATATATCCATATAGACAGACACGTTGTGAAAGGGAATTGCAGCATTGTAGGGTACTCACAAGTGAGTGATTGACACTATCCCTATCACCTAAACACATCAATAAGAACATCACCAAGTAATCACATCTTGACACATACAACAATCAATTATATAGCAACCAGGATAAGAATAGTCACAAGATAATCGCATAATAGTCATGATAAGATAATCACATAGTGCTCATGATAGGGTTAGTCCTCGTAATCAAATAAAACCATATACTAATCATAAAATGTGCATAAAACTCAAGTAACAAAATTGTCATCAAAGGAATCATCATAGCAATAAGTCCAACATCAAATAATGTATCATAATGTCTCATCCTAGAACAGATCAACTGTCAGTCTATCAGAGAATAATAAGAGAGGCACTACACTTTCCATAGCTAAAACATTTGAAAAGTAGCTTACCTTTGTACTTACTGATGCCCTTTTTCATCCTTCTTACAAAATTATCTTCCACGTCATCAAGATCTTCTCCATCTGAATCTTCAACCTTTTCTGATTTTCCAACCTTGAAATTAGTCTCCACTTTTGTACCATTTTTCAAACCAAGTTTTCTCATTTCAAATGAAGTTAGTGTACCAAGCAACTGATCTCTAGAATAAGTATTAAAATTTGCAATTTCCTCAATAGTAGATATCTTTTCACTATAAGAATCAAGAAGAGATCTAAGAACATTCTTTACCACTCTAGGTTCTTTGACTTGTGCACCAAGACCTCTCATTACACTTACCAGCTCATCAACTCTATGCATGCAAATTGTAATTTTTTCATATTCAAAAATTCGCAAGGTCTCAAATTGTGCCTTCATATTCTACAGCTTTACCTATTTAACCTTATCTTCTCCTTCATAAATACTCTCTAGCTTGTCCCAAACTTGTTTAGTAGTCTTCATATTCATAACTTTTATTAATTCAGAATTTGAAAGACTATTCAAAAGAATAAATATTTCCTTACCATTTATTTCATGCGCCTTGATCTCATCACTTGTGCTTGGACCATTTGCATGTGCAACATATTAAGTCTTTATTTCTTTTTCAATCTCATACCCAGAGGATGTCAGGTATCCTTCCATCTTTGTCTTTCACAAAGTATAGTATGTTCCATCAAACTTAGGGCAGTCTAACTTGTTTGCCATCCTGGATCTACCTCAAGCGGTTTATCTATTCTCCAAGGAACCTTTCTCTAATACCAATTGTTAAATGAACAAGACAACTGAGAGGTGGGGGTGAATTAGTTGTATCTATTTATTATATCCAAAACCCTCAACAGTAATCAAATCCACAAGCATTCATTAAACCCTTATTTTGTTATAGTGATTAAACATGAAATGTAGATAACAAAAATTGAAACAACAACATACACAAGAGAACACCAGATTTACATGGAAAACCCAATGAGGGAAAAACCATGGTTAGGATTAGCTCACAATATAAGTAATTGCAAAACTGGTATAAGGGCTCACTGCTAGAATAAGACACTATCTCAATGCAACAAAGAATTCACCACAATTACTCCAACACTCTTGTTTCCTTGTTTGAGAGATTGCAGACACCTTCAGCTCACTACCTTTAGAAGTCCAACACTTTAAATTTTGCAATGCACTGCTCAAATTGCATCTATACTTCTACAATTCACATCACATTCATCACTCTCATCTATCTCACATCTATCTTAAGTTCTTCCAATAATACCACACTTATTTATATCAACCTCAACCTTGAAAACCTTCTCCAAGGTCGGCAACATACTCTTTACCTTTACAATTTTAAATTAGGTTGGCGCCCAAACATTCCTACAATGGATAGGAATGAAGGTGACCAATATAAATCCTTATTTAGAACCCAAATATGTCCTAACACGGCTGGAAAAGCTTCCACAATCTTCACATGTAATATTAATTCCAAGTCAATCGTTATTTGTGCTAAACACCATAAAACTATTAAGTACACACTTCCCACTTGATCAAGACAACTTGCAGCCAACAAAAATATCTTTTACACAGTCTAGAATAATACACAATCCACTTGAGATCCAACAAAGACTTCATCTAAACTTGCATCATAGAAATACTTCAACCCAGAACATCTGGTTAACCTTATACGCACACCAACACATGAAACACACATTCTACTACACGAAATCATGAGGACCCTTGAATATTTAAAGATAAAATCAACATAAAAAACTTCCTAGATCCTAACAACCTAAAACCAAACTACGAAGAAATGCAAAGAAAATACATTTCTCCCAAACCACAACAACCAATCACTAAAAACCTAGTTCACGCACTGGTGAATATATCTCACTCTGCACAGTGATCCAAAAACCCAAATTCTGGATATAGCAACTACTAAAAACCTTGAACAACATATCATATCCACATAGGCATAACATCAACATAGAAGAAACGCGGAGCACATCCTAGAGCTCATTTTGAACACTTGCACAACAATGTTTTCTATATTTATCAAATTTTCTCAAAAGCACTTTAAAACCAAGCACCAAAGACATCATCTTAGCACATTACATCATTCCAACACATATCCAAACACTAAAACATAAAGATATCTCCATGTACTCACAACACTTCCTCAATATATCAACTATACATGCACAAACAAGGCTATTCCATACATGCACCAACTGCAACACAATTTTCTCAATATCCTCAACATCTTCATCATGCAACAACCTTCCTTAACACATAGTTGACATTAATGACAACACCATCTTGTTTACATTAATTTCAACACCTTCATACTTGCAACAGGCACAATAATCTCTTTCATAGATAACATGAGGAAAATGCTTGATAATGATCAAGGATTAGAGGTAGTGTGTAGTCTAGCCCACATCATAAATTATCATGTACCTATAATGGCTAGTTGATCTCAACCTTTAGGGTATACTCAAAGCCAAAGAGGAATTCAAGTTTCTCTCCCTACAACTATAGCCTCTATTCCCACATACACAAATCCAACTATGGCCACAATGATCCAACCAAGCAAAAATATAGCTCCAAATTTAGGTATTTCCACTGGGAATCCTTATAGTTTTGTCAACTCAAACATTATATCTCCAAGCCCATCACCCTTCACAAACTTGAAATATAGTAGTCCACCTAATACATATTCACTTCCACCATATTCACCTCATTTCCAAAACACAACAAGAAATGATTTTGTCATAAATCAACTCTTGCAAAATGTGACATCCCTTCAACAACAAATATCAACATTGAAACAAACTCAAAATGGAAAACCATCACGATATGTCAAGAGAAATCCATTTTCATTGGAGATATCAAAAGCAAAAATTCCACAAAACATAGAGATACCCCACTTTGATAAATACAATGGTAAAGGAGACCCTAACAACCATATATCGCATACGCAGCCTTATGTAGTGATTTCATTTTTTAAGACAAGCTCTTGGCTAAACTTTTTCCTAGGTCATTAAAGGACATGGCCCTGGAGTGGTTTTGTTCATTACCAAATAATTCAATTCACTCATTTATGAGCTTGTTGATGCCTTCCTCAACCATTTCCAAGTGCAAATTGGTCCTAAGATTAATATAATTGATTTAATGTAATGTAAACAAATACAAGGTGAAAATTTATAGATTTCATTAGCCACTATCAGTTGGTGCTATCACAAGTTAATTTAAGTCTTCTTGATGTGAAAATCCAAAGGATGTTCATTGACAACTTACAAGAAAACATAAGAGAAAAATTCCCATTGCATAGATTTCCATCCTTTATAAGTTTATGCATGGTGCTTCGTGATTATCATAATTCAATTAATAAGTATGAAGCATCTTCATCTAAACATACTAAGAAGACTGAGCCCGTACATCAAACTAGTTACCAACAATTTAATAAATCAAACAAGAACTTTTTAAAGATAAATCCATCCCAAACAAACCGTGTTGATCATCAAGTCGCTGCCATAAGCTCTACACCATATCAATTCTAACCTAGGGATTAGATAATTTACACCATTACTCGATTCCCTCCATTCGATCATGTTGCAACTCTTGAGTAAGAACCTAATTGCTTGACCTTATAAAACCCCATGGACGCTTCAGCCAAATAAAACCCTTACCACCACAAAATTATAACCCCAATATTGATTTTCCAATATCATCATAAAGGGATAAGCATGATTAATAATTACGGTTACGCATTCCTTAAACATCAAGTTCGTGGACTCTATCGACTTTAGAATCATATTCAGTCGGGAGGTTTTCGAAGTTCGATAAACAAAATAAGTCAATTCGCCCCACTCCAACCAAAATTTACAGGTAATATTGATCTAACCCACGCAACTATCCACCAACTTTAAGGAAAGCTTTGAAGTGAAGTTACAGCCCATGACAAATGTTGATGGAGATCGGTGACATAAATGCAAGTATAATGGTAATTTACAGACGGTGATAATGATTTATTTATTTTGATTCCATATGCAAATGGCCCGCCCATAATATTCAACCCCTGTAAGGGCCAAAACCACCACGGCCTAACATTACTCTCTTTCATACATATTGATGTCTGCATATATGCACCTAATGGTCCTCTCTATATTCTGATGTATTATCGATAAGCCCATTGAATCATGCCTTCATTGGATCCCATGTGTGTAGAACGTGGCCACCGAGTAAATTGGCCGTTTGTGCATGAACTCACTGGTTATTTGCCATGGAAACTAACTAAAAATGAATGGACAAGTTCGGCCATAATGGTTTAAATCCCTTCCCGCATTTTATTAGGTTTGATCACTCTTCCATTAAAAATTGGACCAAAGCAATTAGATGTTTCATTATCCATCCTCATGTTGTCGTACCAATTTCATGTGAAGCTAGGGTACCCATGGTTATGCTCCATGAATTTTATCATGTTGATTATTCACAAGTGCATAAAGTTTCCCTTTGAGAATGAGATATTTATAGTACACCATAGTGGATTCAACCATTTGTTTTCCCGCGGTAATTTTTCATTGGATTTATTTTTTCTTGGACCTATGGAACCTATAAAGCCTTGAGAATATTTATTTTTCAAGTCATATTAAAATTTCAAAGCAAATCACATAGCAGAATTATCTCTTAGCAATATTCTTGAGTCTGATACGTCCATGATTGTTCCTTCTCTCCAACCTGCACCTACGATGAACTCTAAAGGATTGGAGCCAAAAACCCCTTCAAGCAATCCCAAGGGTATTACCCAATTCTCGCACTTTACAAAGACTAAGAGATAAATAAATATTCCCTTTGTGCCACCAACATAAAATAAGTGAGAGGACCCAAAGAGGATGAAGCTCCCAAGCCCTGGCTGAGATTCCTTCGGCCTCCCCCTATAGCTGAAAGTGACCAATGGTTTCAGATAAACTCAATTCTAACTTGAAAATTGCAAAAAAAACAAAACCAAAAGCAAGCAAAGAGTGTAGGCATAGACCTCATGCTTTTGCTCACCAATTGGAAGAAAATAACAAAACAATGCATGATAATCCAATACCCATGGAAACAACTCAAGAATAAATCCAACTTTCACCAAAATAAGATATAGAACCAAAACAAGAAATCAAACAAAGACAATCTTGAACCGTGATTTATCATAAAAAAAAGTTTTCTCCGCACAGGATTAATTTGCATGATGCATTTATTTATTGTTAAGATTGATTAAAAACAAAGTGCATAATGAGTTGAACTTGTTATTTTCCACTTCTATGAAATTAGACGAGGGTAATCATGATGATCCTCCTAATGAGAGTGACCCACCACATGTTGAACCTGGTGATGCTCCTAGTATGACACTTGTTGTAGTCCCTTTATCTAGTTATATGCCTTCCATTTATGATGAGCAAGATTGGAGTGACGCACTGGCCTAGGTTGGCTCACATGTGATGCCTTAGCCTAAAACGTGTTCATGTGTCTTTTGTGTTTGACTAAGCACATACATTATCTCCCATATTTTAGTTTTGCTTTGGTCGCGTCTTTGCCCGTGAGTTTCTTTGGATGACCCTTGTTGCTTTGTTGGCATAAGGAAACGAAGGAAATAAACCTTTTGTGGCATTCTTCTATTTGTATCTTCATTCTTCTATATTTCATAAACTTTTCCTTTTCCTTTTGTCTTGTGTTTTCCTTTTGGGCACGATGCAAAGCGTAGATACATTTAGGTCTCTTTCATGTTGACCCAAAATATTTTTAATCTTATCTCTCTCTCTCTATGTGTCATTCATCCTTTTTGTTCATTTTTCCACAAGTATTTGGGGAATGATTTCACTTTCGAGCTCTATTATATCATTGTAGAAAAAACGTATACTAACCCCAGATATGTGGATCCCTCAATGTACACCTTTTTATTCATGGAATTGTATTTTGGGGTCAACCCCTTATCATGATGTAGTTTATTTGGAAACATATCGTTGGCATAGGGTTTTCCAAATAAGCTCTTGCGGTCTTTTGTTGCATGGCATTCATCATTTTTTCTAATTTAAAGTCATTGCTCACAACATGGTGTTTTGCAATTTCTTTAAAGTGGGGGCATACATTGGCATTATTTTTCTTCACTTTGTTCACAGAGGCTGAACTTAGTGATGCATTGACATTAACACTTGGCATTATTTTTTTTCTTCACTTTGCTCACATAGGTTGAACTTAGTGGTGCATTGACATTTGACATTTTCTTGGGTTTTTGTTCATAGGGGCTAAACCCAGTGTAAGAATTGGCATAGCATTTTGATCATTTTGTAGCACTTTATCAAGGTTATCAAGGAGTATAACTCTTGGTATAGTTATGGGCACACCTTGTAGATCTGGTGTATGTTTCTCATTTTGCTACCTATTTTGGGAGCTCACCTAATGAAAAACGGTCCTCACTAGCCTGTGTGTCTTCCTATTTGTATGGTTGCTAGCATAATACAACTTGTTAGCCCTACCCCTTACATTTTTTCCTTTACATTAGCATTGACATTGTATGTTTGTGTATCTATCTTGTTGCATATCATACATGTGTGTTCCTTTGTGCTTATATTGGTTTTCCATGGGATATTAGATCTTGGGGGCTTGAGCACCCTCCTTGATCCTTAGTCATCCTATCTCTCTAACATTTAGACAATTGAACCCCTCTTGACATATATTTCTCTACTAAATAGTGTGAGTCTGAGCATAAGTTCGTATTCCCACTAAAGTGGGGCTAAATGTAACATAGAAAATTGTATACATTTACAATTTCACATTATGTTTTGGCCCCCTAATTTATTGGACTTAATTAAGTTTCTAATTTTTCAAATTATGCATTCCAAAGCCTAATTTTTACCATTTTCCAAAGAAGGACAAGTATTAAACAAATGCATTCAATCATTAAATTGTCCTCAACTTTGAGTGTCCTAGAATTTTGGGCCAAAACCCACTCACCCATGGGTGATTGGGTCTCCCTTCTTATTCGAGACCCAAATTTAAATATGTTTTTGGTGGTATTTTAATATCCAAAATTTAAATATGAAGTGTCGGCTTTTGGAATCTATTTTTTGAGAAATTAGATAAACACCTATAAATACCTAGTCTTTTGATCATTTGAAATCAAACACACAACTTCTAAGATTCAAGAGAAAAAATTATTGTAAAGAGAATTATTGAGTAATTCAAGAGCAACATTATCATAGTTTATTATAGCAATTGAAGATCTGACATCATGTCAAATTCTATGTGTGTTCATTTTCATGTTTTATGAAGGCTAACATTGTTGTAGATATCCAAAGCATTCAAGAATTATATCAAGAAAGATCCAAGACCTTGAAGTGATGTGTATGTCTTCAGTCCTTCAAGGAAGCCATTGAAGGGTGGTGAGTTGCGGCATTTTGTTCATTCATGAATCATTTCCTTCCTTTCTATTAATGTTTTATCATTAGCATTGCCACTGTGGAAGTGGAAACACTTACACGGGGTTTAACTGAGGCAAGCCCCTATATGGCACAACATCTTCTCTCTTTGTGAATGTACAAGTTGAGGGTTTAGAAAGGATTGAAGATATCTTGAGGCACAAATTCCCCATTGTTGCATTTGTTGTCATCAAAGTTGTCAAGACATGGAAACTCCATTACAGAATTTACTGACGACATTCTAACAATGGAACAAGCAAAAAATAGAAGCTCAGATCTAGCACCAAATGACTC
>VDFB02174680.1:0-53266 GCA_007258455.2 Sequoia sempervirens
TCATGAACCTTCATTTTTTGTTGAGTTATCACTGCATTTATGAAAATGCTCATGTTTTAGTTTTTGTGGGCCATCAAATAACTTTCATGACTACGATTGTGGATTACATTTTATTTGTGCATTATGTACGTGTATTTTCTATCACCTTTCTTCAACCTTCATTTTTTCGTTGAGTTATATAGCTGCACTTAGGAAACCTCATGTTTGCATTTTCGTGGGCCATCGATCAACTTTGGTGCCTACAATTGTGGATTGCACTGTATTTGTCCATTACGTATGTGTATTTTCTATCGCCTTTCATGAACCTTTATTTTTTGTTGAGTTATAGCCACATTTAGGAAATTGCTCGAGTTTGAGTTTTCTTGGGCCATCAATCAAATTTGGTGACTATGCTTGTGGATTACACTATAGTTTTGCATTGTATACGTGTATTTTCTATCGCCTTTCGTGAACCTCTTTTTTTGTTGAGTTATACACGCATTTATTAAAATGCTCATGTTTGAGTTTTTGTGGGCCATCGGTGAAATTTTCAAACTATGATTGTGGATTATAGTTTAGTTTTGCATTTTGTACGCATATTTTTAATCTCCTTTCAGGAAACTTCATTTTTATTTTAGTTATAGCTGCATTTAGGAAACTGCTCTTGTTTGAGTTTTCGTGGGCCATCAATAAACTTTGGTGACTATGATTGTGGATTGCACTATAGTTGTCCATTCTGTACGCGTATTTTATATCGCCTTTTGCTATCCTTCATTTTTTGTTGAGTTATAGCCGCATTTAGGAAACCTCTTGAGTTTGAGTTGTCATGGGCCATCGATGAACTTTGGTGAATATGTTTATGGATTACACTCTAGTTGTGCATTCTATACATGCTTTTTCTATTGGCTTTCACGAACCTTCATTTTTTGTTTAGTTATAGCCACATTTAGGAAGCCCCTAATGTTTGAGTTTTTGTGGGCCTTCGATCAACTTTGGTGATTAGGATTATGGATTATACTGTAGTTGTGCATTCTATAAGCATATTTTATATCGCCTTTCGTGAACCTTCATTTTTTGTTGAGTTATAGCGACATTTGGGAAGCCCCTCATGTTTGAGTTTTTGCGGGCCTTTGACCATCTTTGGAGACTATCATTGTAGATTGCACTATAGTTGTCCATTTTGTACGTGTATTTTCTCTCACCTTTTGCGAACCTTCATTTTTTGTTCACTAATAGCCACATTTAGGAAACGGCTCATGTTTGAGTTTTCGTGGGGCAGATCTACTTTGCTGACTAAACTTGTGGATTACACTGTAGTTCTGCATTTTATACACATTTTCTATAAGCTTTTGCGAACCTTCATTTTTTATTGCGTTATATCCGCATTTAGGAAACCGCTCATGTTTGAGTTTTGGTGGGCCATCAATCAACTTTGGTGACTAAGATTGTGGATTGTATTGTAGTTGTGCATTGTGTACGCATATTTTTAATCGCCTTTCACAAACCTTCAATACTTGTTGAGCTATATATCCGCACATAGGAAAACACTCATGTTTGAGTTTTGGTGGGCCATCGATCAAAATTGGTAACTACAGTTGTGGATTACACTATAGTTGTGCATTCTATACGCATATTTTCTATTGACTTTCGCGAACCTTAATTTTTTGTTGAGTTATAACTACACTTAGGAAAAAACTCATTTTTGAGTTTTTGTGGGCCATTAATTTACTTTGGTGACTACAATTGTGGATTGCAATGTAGTTGTCCATTCTAAATGTGTATTTTCTATTGCCTTTCGCGAACCTTAATATTTTTTTGAGTGATAGCCACATTTAGGAAATCGCTCGACTTTTAGTTTTAGTGGACCATCATCGATCAACTTTGGTGACTATGCTTGTAAATTACACTGTAGTTGTGCATTCTATACACATATTTTCTATCATCTTTCGTGAATCCTTATTTTTTTCTGAGTTATATGCGTATATAGGAAACCGCTCGTGTTTGAGTTTTCATGGGCCATCGATCAACTTTGGTGACCACGATTGTCGATTACACTATAGTTGTTCATTCTATACATGTGTTTTCTATCACCTTTCGCTAGCCTTCATTTTCATTGAGTTATAGCTGCATATAGGAAATCGCTCGTGTTCTAAAGAGACATGGATCATCCGTTTTTTGAGAAAATAAGTTCTTGAAAAAGATTTTTTTGAAAAGTAGAAGCAGTAGAGGTAACAATGGCAATTTTTTTGAATCCTTTTATGAAAAATGGGATAAATGGGTTTTGTAGAGAATGTCATTCTAAGTAGACCCAGATCGTCATTTTTTCGTAAAACTAATATTTCACCAACATGCAAGAACCCCTTATAAATAGAATCTACGGAAGAATTTGTTTTGGAAAATTGAAAATATGGGTTTTATAGGTACTCATGTGCTCAAGAGACCCTGATCATCTGGTTTTTGAAAAAATAACTTCTTGCAAAAGGTAGATTTTTTTGAAAAGTAGAAGTAGTGGAGGTAACAAAGGCAATTTTTTTGAATCTTTTAATGAAAAATATTAGAAATGGGTTTTGTAGAGAATGTTGTTTTGAGTAGATCCAAATCGTCCTCTTTCTGAAAAACTAATTTTTTAAAAACATTCAAGAACCCCTCAAAAATAGAATCTACGAAACAATCTTTTTGGGGAAATTCGAAATATGGTTTTTATAGCTACTCATGTGCCAAAAGGACCCAAATTGTCCATTTTAAAAAAAATAAGTTATTCTTGAAAAAGATAGAATTTTTTGAAAAGTAGAAGCAATAGAGGTAACATAGGTAAATTTTTTGAATATTTTTATGAAAAACCAAAGAAATGGGTTTTGTAGAGAATGTCATTCTGAGTAGAAAGATATCATCTTTTTTTTGGAAAACTAATTTTTGACCAACATGCTAGAACCCCTCAAAAATAGAATCTACGAAATAATATTTTTGGGAAAATAGAAAATATGGGTTTTATAGATGCTCAAGAGCTCAAGAGATGCAAATTGTCTATTTTTATTTAAAATTAAGTTGTTTTGAAAAAGATAGATTATTTTGAAAAGTAGAAGTAGTAGAGGTAACAGAGGAAAAGTTTTTGAATCTTTTTATGAAAAATATAAGAAATGGGTTTTGTAGAGAATGTTGTTCTGAGAAGACCTAGATCGTCTTTTTTTCGAAAAACTAAATTTTCACCAACATTCAAGAACCCCTCTAAAAAGGAATTCTACAAAACAATTTTTTTTGGAAAATCTAAAATATGGGTTTTATAGGTGCCCATGTGCTAAAGACACCTAGATCGTCCATTTTTTGGAAAAAATATTAGTTCTTCAAAAAGATAGATTTTTTTGAAAAGTAGAAGCAGTAGAGGTAACAGAGACAAATTTTTTGAATCTTTTTATAAAAAATGTAAGAAATGATTGTTTTAGAGAATGTCATTCTGAGTAGATCCAAATTGTCCTCTTTTCGAAAAACTACTTGATCAGCAACATGCAAGAACCCAAAAAGAGAATCTATGAAACAGTTTTTTTGGGGAAAATTGAAAATATGAGTTTTATAGGTGTTTGTGTGCTAAAGAAACCAAGATTGTCTGTTTTTCAGAAAAATAAGTTTTTGAAAGAGGAAAAAATGGGTTTTACAGGGCCCCAAAACTAGAAAGTTTACAAACAAAAGATAAGATCATCAAAGACCCTTTTAACATAGAGGTTGTAAAGAAAACAACAAAATGAAAAAGCCACAGCCACCAAAAAATGCCAGCAAGGGCCACATAAAAGACCTAAAAAGACCAGAAAAAATTCTAGCAACAATTAAACTTGGGACTTTAACATTTCCGCAGTCTCAGTTTCCATGTCGTTCATTTCCTGAACCCCCCTCTTTAATATGTAGACCATCTGGGTAGTAGGAGGCGCTTTCCTCTTAAGGTTGGAGTGATCAACAACCAGCGAGCCCTATTGTGACTTTTCCAACTTTTTTAGATGTTGCATTGATGATAATGGCATTGTGCCTAGCCATTTTATTGTTTTGTTCCACAACTTTTTCAATGTTATTTTTTATTTTAATAATTTCGGCTTCTAGAGTTTTATACTTGTCCTCAATGTCATCTTTTTCTATTTTTCTTCTTCATTGCTAAGAGCGGACAACTTCAATTCTAGTTCCTCCAACTTGCTATTTAGAACCCTATTTCTAAGATTAAGATCATTAATTTCTTAATAGGCCCATTTCATAACCCTGAAAATGTCACCAACGCCACTTCTAGCAGAGGGAAAGATATCTCTAGACTAATCCTGATCTAAAATGATGTTAAAATCATTTGAATTAGGGGAGCTATGAAATCTGGTACGATCATCTTTGAAAGAGGTAGGAGGGGTAGACACAGAGTTTTTGGTAGCTTTAGGGTTCTTAGTTTTGTCCTCTAGAGAGTCCGTAGAGTAGGAAACCAACTTATTGGCAGGGGAACCCTTTAGAGCAGGATTCTTTAAGGGAACTGGGTAGTCATGGTAGACCTCAGGGTTAGCTTTAGCAAGCTAGGGTTTACTAATTTGGGTTTTCTCACCAGACAGAATAGGGGACAGGTGGGCTTCAACAATTCTCAACTGGTTAGGCTGATTCTCTGAGGCACCACTGTTTGTTTCATAGTCCTCAGATGACGTGGAGGCAACCGGTTTGGATAAAACTGACAGGCTTTTATAATGTTCATATATTAACCTAATAAGACCAAGATGAAGAATAGGGTATCTCCTAGGATTTTTCTTGTGGTCCTCAATGCTATTGTTGAACGAATAGAACAAATAATGGGGTAGAGAAATTCATACCTTATGGTCCGAAAGTGCCTTGATGGTGTCAATTTCCAAATAGTTGTTGGAAATTTTGACCAATTTCATTTTGTCCTTCTTTTTCTTAGGGAATTTGATTACTGCCTCATCTGAAAACCTTTTGTCATGATAAAACTTCACACCCTCAGTGGACATTCCAGTCACCTCTCCTATTATTTTCTCATATAGTTTCACCTTTCTCCCAAAGAGGATTATTTCTCCATTGTTCCAATTCTTCTCAAAATAGTCTGTAGCGATAGTATCAGGCCCATGAATTTTTTCTAGGAATGGAACCAAACCACCTCTCACAAACTATTTCTAGACCTTATTATTCCTCGTGTGTACTTCATAGCTTTTTGGCTCGACTCTTTTCCCGTCCCCCCTCATTTTCATATTTACCTCACTATAGACTCCACCAGCACTGAAAACCTTTTGCAAATTTACGTAGGCATTCCAATGAACCCACAAAGCGTGTCGCTTTTTCTTACCAGCTGAGTAATATGACACAGCCCCATCAAATCTCTTGATTTCGATGTACTTAGCCCTTTTCTCTTTCATCATTAAAGATGTTTTCCTCTTTCCCATGTGTAACATCATAATCTAATAAGGCCTTGACTTCAGCTCCCAAATCCCTAAAATTCTTCCACGTGTTCAATCCTTGCCTCTTAACCCCCTCATTCACAAAGTAATCTGCCGCTCTCTTAGCTTCCCTGTAGACATGTGATACTTTAACTTTATCAAACTTTTCTAGAATAGATTTTGCTTCATCAATCCAATTCATTATAGACCAGGAGGGGGGGTCCTACCTAGGAGATAGTCAATGATGTTTTTGGAGTCCCCTTCAAGCCATAAATATTTTATATTCAAATTATGAGCTAACTTTAAAAATTGAAAAACTACTATAGCCTCTGCCAAATGGTTGGTTTGATGACCAAGGGAAATGAGCACAACTATCATAAAGTTACCATTTGAGTCCCTTAACAAACCTCCACTTCCGGCCATCCCCGGATTTCCCTTCACGACGACATCAAAGCTGGCCTTAACCAGCCATTTGGAGGAAAGGTCCAACACACACCCTCCCTGCTTTTCTTAGCTAACTTGGATGCCATAGAAATTTCCATTTGAATATTCCAATCCTTGGCTATCATTACATCATAGGGAGTACACACCACAGCTTCAAGGTCAAGAGCTTTTTGGGGAATAACATTGAAGTTTTCCTTTATAAGGCTTTTTTTTTCAATTTTTTTTTTCAAAAACATTAGTCTTCGACATCTCCTTATCCCTAAAAAGTCTATTATTATGTTCTTTCCACACTCCCCAAACAAAAAAAGGGAAAATAAAAGCCCATAACCTTCGAATAAAGGGATTTTGAGATGGAGCTTTCCATTGTGAAAATAAATCTTCAATGGACAGGGGAAACACCCAAGAGATATTCTAGAGGGCTAATAATTTTCCCCAGATTATAGAAACAAATGGGCAGTGGAGAAACAAGTGGTTAGTTGAGTCCGCCTCACACTTCCAAAGGTAACATTTATCAAGGATTTGAAATCCTTGTTTACAAAGATTATACACCGTAAGTACCTTATTTTGGAGAAAAATCCAAAAGAAGATGTTGACTTTAGGATTCAAGTGTTTAATCCATGCTTTAGACCAGAAATGAGAGGGAGCTTTAGAAAGAGACAACAAAGAAATAGCTGAAGAAATAGAGTAGTTACTCGAGGGGTTGTTCATCTAAACAAGATTATCATCCAGCTGAATCTATCCCAAACTAACAACCCTTAAGGAAGATTGAAGCTAAACCAGCTCCTGACTAACTACACACAAATCCACCTAGTCTCCTTCATACCAATAATCTTTGACAAACTCCCCAAAAGTTGCTTTGTATAACTTAGCACATCTGTTGAATCTTTCAATTTTGATTAGGGGATCCTTAAAAATCCATTTGTCATCCTAGAATCTAGCCACTTCTAATGTGCCATCCTATCCCAGATTCCAAGATCTTTCTACTAGCAAACATATCATTCCAGCAAGCTAAACCACAAGGCATAATAGGAGAATCCAACAATGCTTTGAGGGACATACAATTGGTCATATATTTACTTCTTAAAATATCTTTCCATTCTTCAACAGACGAGAAAGATTTCCATATTTGTTTGGCTAGAAGAGTCTTATTAATCATTCTAGTTTTTCTAAGACCTAAGCCCCCCAAGGTTTTTGGTCTGCAAACCAAATCCCACCCTATAATAGGCATCCTCTTTGTCTCTCCTCCACACTAGACCAAATTAATCTATTTTGGATCTTTTCAATGGCCTTTATATATTTAGCAAGAAATTTGAAAAGGATTAAAGCATAAACCGAGAGATTCTGAAGAGAAGCTTTGAGGAGTTGAATTTTTCCAACTTGGCTCAAAAGAGCTCCTTTCCATCCTGCCAACTTCTTTCTGAACCTATCAACCAATGAACACCAAAAGGAATCCAGAGGTTTAAGACATAGCGATAGACAAAGATAAGTAGAGGGTAAGGATTCCACTCTGCAACCAAGGATTCTTGCAATCTTGACCTGTCTATGCAATCTTGAAAAAATAAGTTATTATTGAAAAAGATAGATTTTTTTGAGAAGTATAAGTAGTAGAGGTAATAGATGCAAATTTTTTGAATCTTTTTATGAAAAATTTGAGAAATGGGTTTTGTAGAGAATGTCGTTCCAAGTAGACCCGGATCGTCCTTGTGCATTCTATACATCTATTTTCTATTGCCTTTAGTGAACCTTTATTTTTCATTGAGTTATAACTACACTTAGGAAACCACTCGTGTTTGAGTTTTTGTGGGCCATCGATCAACTTTGGTACCTATGATTGTGGATTGCACTATAGTTGTACATTCTATAGACACATTTCTTATCGCCTTTAGAGAACCTACATTTTTTCTTAAATTATAGCCGCATTTAGTAAACCACTGAAATTTGACTTTTCATGGGCCATCGATCAATTTTGTTGACTACACTTGTGGATTACATTGTAGTTGTACATTCTATAAGCATATTTACTATTTCCTTTCACAATCCTTCATTTGTTGTTGAGTTAGAGTCGTATTTAGGAAACTACTCATGTTTGAGTTTTTGTGGTACATCAATCAACTTTGGTGATTATGATTGTGGATTGTACTGTAGTTGTGCATTTTATACACATATTTTCTATTTCCTTTTTTCAACCTTCATTTTTCATTAAGTTATAGCCGCACTTTAGAAACCACTCGTGTTTGAGTTTTCATGTGCCATTGATAAACTTTGGTGACTATGATTGTGGATCTCGCTATAGTTGTTCATTTTGTACACGTATTTTCTATAGCCTTTTGTGAACCTTCATTTTTTGTTGAGTTATATCTGCATTTAAGAAACCACTTAAGTTTGACTTTTCATGGGCCATTGATCAACTTTAATGACTATATTTGTGGATTACATTGTAGATGTCCATTCTATACTCGTATTTTCTATTGGCTTTCAAGAACTTCAATCTTTTGTTGAGTTATAGCCGCATTTAGGGAAACTCTAGTGTTTGAGTTTTCATAGGCCATCGATCAAATTTAGTGACTACGATTGAGGATTGCATTTACGTTGTCCTTTCTGTATGTGTATTTTGTATCACGTTTTACAAACTTTCATTTTTTATTTAGTTATAGCCAATTTTAGGAAACTGTTGGAGTTTGAGTTTTTGTGGGCCATCGATGAACATTAGTGAGTACGCTTGTGGATCACACTATAGCTGTGCAATCTATACGCGTAATTTCTATCGCCTTTCTTGAACCTTCAATTTTTGTTGAGTTATAGCCGCATTAAGGAAACCACTCATGTTTGAGTTTTCGTGGGCCATCGATCAACTTTGGTGACTATGATTGGCGATTGTTGTATAGTTGTGCATTTTGCACAAATATTTGTAATCGCCTTTCACGAACCTTCATTTTTTGTTTAGTTATAGCCGCATTTAGGGAAACCACTCATGTTTGAGTTTTTGTGGGATATCAATCAACTTTGGTCACTATGATTTTTTATTGTGCTGTAGTTGTGCATTCTTTACATCTATTATTAATTTCCTTTCACGAACCTTCATTTTTTGTTGAGTTATAGTGGTATTTAGAAAAAAACTCATGTTTAAAGTTTCTGTGGGCCATCAAACAACTTTGGTGAGTACATTTGTGGCTGTAGTTGTGCATTCTATATACGTATTTTCTATCACCTTTCTGGAACCTTCCCTATTTGCTGACTTACAACCGCATTTAGGAAACCGCTCATGTTTAAGTTTATGTGGGCCATTGATCAACTTTGGTGACTAAATTTTTTGATTTTATTGTTGTTGTGCATTATCTAAGAAAGGTGATAGAAAATACACACACAAAATGGATAACTACAGTGCAATCCACAATCATAGTCACCAAAAATGATCGATGGCCCATGAAAACTCAAACACAAGTGGTTTCTGAAGTGCGGCTATAACTTAATGAAAAATGAAGGTTTGCAAAAGGAAAAAGAAAATACGTGTATAGAATGCAGAACTACGACACAATCCAAAATGGTAGTCACCAAAGTTGATCGATGGCCCACGAAAATTGAAACACAAGCAATTTCCTAAATGCGGCTATAACTCAAAAAAAATGAAGGTTTGCAAAAGAAAACATTTGAATAAAATGCATAAATAAAATGCAATCCACAATCGTAGTCCCACAAGTTGATCGATGGCCAATGAAACTCAAACACGAGCGGTTTCCTATATGTGGCTATAACTCAACAAAAAATGAAGGTTTGCAAAAGGCGATAGAAATTATGCATATAGAATGCACAATTACAGTGTAATCGACAAGCGTAGTCACCAAAGATGATCGATGGCCCACAAAAACTCAAGTACGAGCGGTTTCCTAAATGCGGGTATAACTAAACAAAAAATGAAAGTTCACGAAAGACGATAGAAAAATAGCATAAAGTATGGACAACTATAGTAAAATCCACAAAAATTGTCACCAAAGTTGACCGATGGCCCACAAAAACTCGAACTCAAGTGGTTTCCAAAATATGGCTATAACTCAAGAGCAAATGAAGGTTCATGAAAGGCAATTAAAAATATGTGTACAGAATGCACAACTATAGTACAGTCCTCAATAGTAGTCAAAAAAGTTGATCGATGGGCCATGAAAACTCAAACACAAGCGTTTTCCTAAATGTGGCTATAACTCAACAAAAAATGAAGCTTCAATAAAGGCGATAGAAAATATGTGTACAAAATAGACAACTATAGTGCAATCCACAATCGTAGTCACCAAAGTTGATCGATGGCCCACGAAAACTGAAGGTTCATGAAAGGCAGTAGAAAATATACATATAGAATGCACACCTATAGTGTAATCCACAATCGTAGTCACCAAATTTGATCGATGGCCAACAAAAACTCAAACATGAGCAGTTTCATAGTTGAGGCTATAACATAGAAAAATATGAAGGTTCGCGAAAGGCGATCGAAAATATAGATATATAATGCACAACTATAATGTAATCTCATAAGCATAGTTACCAAAGTTGACCGATGGCCCCCAGAAACTCAAACTCAAGGGATTTTATAAATACGGCTAGAACTAATCACAAAATGAAGATTCGCAAAAGCCAATAGAAAATACGCATACAAAATGCACTACTATAGAGTAATCCACAATTGTAGTCACTAAAGTTGATTGATGGCCCACAAAAACTCAAAAATGAGTACTTTCCTAAGTAAGGCTATAAATCAACGAAAAATTAAGGTTCACGAAAGGTGATAGAAAATATGCATATAGCATGCACAACTATAGTGTAATCCACAATTGTTATCACCAAAGTTGATCGATGGCCTACGAAAACTCAAACAGAAGCATTTCCTAAATGTGGCCATAACTCAAGAAAAAATGAAGGTTCATGAAAGGCATTAGAAAATTAGCTTTCATAATGGACAACTACAGTGCAATCCACAATTGTAGTCACCAAAGTTGATCGATGGCCCACAAAAACTCAAACATGAGCGGTTTCCTAAATGCAGCTATAACTCAACAAAAACTAAATGTTCGCGAAAGGCGATTGAAAATACTAGTATAGATTGCAACCCTACAGTGTAATCAACAAGCACTTTCCAAACCTGAGCAGTTTCCAAAGTGCAAATATAACTCAAACACTAGCGGTTTCCAAAGTATAGCTATAACTCAACGAAAAATGAAGGTTCGCGAAAGGCGATAGAAAATACGCGTATAAAATGCACAAATATAGTATATAGTCCACAATTGTAGATAAAAAACTCAAACATGAGCAGTTTCCAAAGTACAACTATAACCCAATGAAAAATGAAGGTTCACAAAGGGCGATAGATAATACGCATATAAAATGCAAAAATATATTATAATCCACAATCGTAGTCATGAAAGTTAATGGATGGCCCATGAAAACTAAAACACGAGCGATTTCCTAAATGCGGCTATAACTGAACAAAAAATGAATGTTCACGAAAGGAGATAGTAAATATTCTTACAAAATTGACAACTACAGTGCAATCCAGAATCATAGTCACCAAGGTTGATTGATGACCCACAAAAATTCAAACTTGAGTGGTTTCATAAATGCGGGTATAACTCAACAAAAAGCAAAGGTTCACGAAAGGCGATAGAAAATACATGTACAAAACAGTCAACTACAGTGCAATCCGCAATCATAGCCACCAAAGTTGACCAATTACCCATGAAAACTCAAACACAAGCAATTTCCTAAATGCAGTTATAACTCAACAAAACATGAAGGTTCACGAAAGGTGATAGAAAGTTGATCAATGGCTGACAAAAAGTCAAACTCAATCCTTCGCACTGTACGTATATTTTCTATCGCCCTTCGCAAAACCTTCATTTTTTTCTTGAGTTAGAGCCGCATTTTGGAAATCGCTCATGTTTGAGTTTTCATGGGCCATTGATCAACTTTGGTTACTATGCATGTGAATTACACTATAGTTTTGCATTCTATATGTGTATTTTCTATTTCCTTTCGCAAACTTTCATTTTTCGTTGAGTTATAACTCATCAAAAATTAAGGTTCACGAAAGGGGATAGAAAATTCACATATAGATTAAGCATCTACCGTGGAATCCACAATCATAGTCACCAAAGTTGATCGATGGCGGACGAAAACTCAAATTTGAGCGGTTTTCTAAATATGGCTATAAACTCAACAAAAAATGAAGGTTTGTGAAAGGTGATAGAAAATACGTTTACGGTTTGACAACTATAGTGCAATCCACAATCGCAGTCACCAAACTTGGTTGATGGCCCAAGAAAACTCAAACACAAGCGGCTTCTTGAGTCCGGCTATAACTCAACAAAAAATGAAGGTTCGCGAAAGGCTATAGAAAATACGCATATAGAATGCACAACTACTATGTAATCCAAAATTGTAGTCGCCAAAGTTGATCGATGGGCCACAAAAACTCAAACATGAGTGTTTTTACTAAATGCGGCTATAGCTCAACAAAAAATGAACGTTCGTGAAAGGTGATTAAAAATATGCATATGGAATGCACAACTATAGTACAATCCACAATTGTAAGAGCGAAAGTTTATTGATGGCCCATGAAAAATCAAACTTGGGCAGTTTCCTCAATGCGGCTATAACTCAACAAAAATGAAGGTTTGGGAAAGGCGATAGAAAATACACATACGGAATGGACAACTAAAGTGCAATCCACAATCATAGTCACCAAAGTTGATCGATGGGACATGAAAACTCAAACACAAGTAGTTTCCGAACTGCAACTATAACTCAATAAAAAATGAAAGTTCTTGTAAGGTGGTAGAAAATACGTGTATAGAATGCACCACTATAGTGTTATCCACAAGCGTAGTGATCAAAGTTGATCAATGGCCCAAGAAAACTAAAACTCGAGCAGGTTTCTAAATGCGGCTATAACTTAACAAAAAATTAAGGCTTACGAAAGCCGATAGAAAATACATGTTTAGAATGGATAACTACATTGTAATCCACAATTGTAGTCACCAAAGTTGATCGATGGCCCACGAAAACTCAAACGCGAGCAGTTTCTGGAGTGCGGCTATAACTAAATGAAACATGAAGGTTCGCGAAAGGTGATAGAAAATATGCGTATAGAATGCAGTGTACAGTCCACAATTGTAGTAAAAAATTTTGATCGATGGCCCACAAAAACTCAAACATGAGCGGTTTAAGGATATATTTCAACAAAAAATAAAGGTTCAGGAAAGGCAATAGAAAATACGCGTATAGAATGCACTACAATGTAATCCACAAGCATAGTCACAAAAGTTAATCGATGGCCCACAAAAACTCGGACACTAACGGTTTCCTAACTGTGGCTATAACTAAAAAAATATAAAGGTTCGTGAAAGGTGATAGAAAATTAGGAATCATAATACACAACTACAATGGAATCCACATATTTTCTATTGCCTTTTGCGAACCTTCCTTTTTTGTTGAGTTATAGCCACATTTATGAAACCGCTCGTGTTTGAGTTTTCATGGACCATTGATCAACTCTCGTGTCTATGATTTTGGATTGCATTGTAGTTGTCTATTCTCTACACATATTTTCTATCACCTTTCATGAACCTTCATTATTTTTTTACTTATAGCCGCATTTAGGAAAATGCTCGTGTTTGACTTTTCGTCAGCCATCGATAAGCTTTTGGTGACTACGATTGTGGATTGCACTTTAGTTGTCCATTATGTATGTGTATTTTCTAACGCCTTTCGTGAACATTCATTTTTTGTTGAGTTATAGCCACATTTAGGAAACTGCTCGTGTTTGAGTTTTCGTGGGCCATCGATCAACTTTGGTGACTATGATTATTTGTAGGTATTTTCTATGCGCATCTATAGTTTTATTCTCATATTTGGCATAATTTTCTATCACTATATGCATTTTATGCTGCTTCATTTTTTGTTGAGTTACAGCCACATTTACGAAACCACTCATGTTTGAGTTTTTGTGGGCCATCGATCAACTTTGGTGACTATTTGTGCATTATGTATGCATATTTTTAATCGTTTATCATGAACCTTTATTTTTTGTTGTGTTATAGCTTTATTTAGGAAAACAATCATGTTTGAGGTTTCATGGGCCATCGATCAACTTTTGTGACTATGATTGTGGATTAGACTATAGTTGTGCATTCTTTAAAAGTATTTTCTATCACGTTTCATGAACCTTCATTTTTCGGAGAGTTATGCACTTTGGAAACTACTCGAGTTTAAGTTTTAGTGGGCCATCGATGAACTTGGATCACTACGATTGTGGATTGCACTGTAGTTTTCCATTCTGTATGCGTATTTTCTATCAGCTTTTGTGAATCTTCATTTATTGTTGAGTTATAGCCTTATTTAGGAAACCTCTTGAGTTTGAGTTTTCATGGGCCATCCATCAGCTTTGGTGACTACGCTTATAGATTACATTATAGTTGTACATTCCATATACGTATTTTCTATCGCCTTTCGCGAACCTTCATTTCTTGTTGAGTTATAGCCTCAATTAGGAAACCGATAATGTTTGAATTTTTGTGGGCCATCAATCAAATTTCGTGACTACAATTGTGGATTGTATTATAGTTGTGCATTTTGTATGCATATTTTTAATCGCCTTTCATGAACATTCATTTTTTGTTTAGTTATAGCCACATTTGGGAAAATGCTCGTGTTTGAGTATTTGTGGACCATCGATAAAATTTGGTCACTACACTTGTGGATTACACTATAGTTGTCCATTTTAAACGCGTATTTTCTATCACCTTTCGTGAACATTCCTTTTTTGTCGATTTATAGGTGCATTTAGGAAACCACTTATGTTTGAGTTTTTGTGGGCAATTGATCAACTTTGATGACTACAATTGTTGATTGCACTGAAGTTGGGCATTTTTTAAGCATATATTTTATCACCCTTCACAAATCTTCATTTTTTGTTGAGTTATAATTGCACTTCGCAAACCATTCATGTTTGAATTTTTGTGGGAAATTGATCAACTTTGGTGACTACAATTGTGGATCGCACTATAGTTGTCCATTGTGTACCTACATTTTCTATCATCTTTCGCGAACCTTCATTTTTTGTTGAGTTATAGCCAAATTTAGGAAACTGCTCATGTTTGAGTTTTTCTGGGCCATCAATCAACATTAGTGACTATGATCGTGTATTGCACTCTAGTTGTGCATTTTGTATGCATATGTTTAATCACCTTTCATGAACCTTCATTTTTTGTAGAGTTATAGCTGCATTTAGGGGAATGCTCGTGTTTGAGTTTTCGTGGGCCATCAAATAACTTTGGTGAATAAGATTGTGGATTAGACTATAGTTGTGCACTCTATATGCTTATTTTCTATCGCCTTTCGCAAATCTTCATTTTTTGTTGAGTTATAGCCGCAATTCGGAAACCACTCATATTTGAGTTTTTGTGGACCATCTATCAACTTTGGTGACTACGATTATGGAGTGTATTGTAATTGTGCATTATGTATGCATATATTTAATCATATTTCATGAACCTTCATTTTTTTGAGTTATAGACGCATTTAGTGAAATGCTCGCGTTATACTTTTCACGTGCCATCCATCAAGTTTGGTATGTACGATTGTGGATTACACTATAGTTGTGCATTCTATATGCGTATTTTCAATCAACTTTCGTGAAGCTTAATGTTTCGTTGAGTTATAACTGGACTTAGGAAACCACTCGTGCTTGAGTTTTCTTGGGCCATTGATCAACTTTGGTGACTACAACTGTGGATTGCACGTTATTTGTCCATTATGTACGTGTATTCTCTATTGCCTTTCGCGAACCTTCATTTCTTGTTGAGTTATAGCTGCATTTAGGAAACCACTCGAGTTTGATTTTTTGTGGGCCATCGATGAACTTTGGTTACTACAATTGTGGATTACACTGTAGTTGTCCATTATGTATGTGTATTTTCTATCGCCTTTTGTGAACCTTCATTTTTTGTTCAGTTATAGCCGCATTTATGAGACTGCTCGTATTTGAGTTTTCGTGGGCCATCGATCAACTTTGGTGACTACGATTGTCGATTAGACTGTAGTTGTTCATTTTGTACACATATTTTCTATCACTTTTAGAAGACCTTCATTTTTTTGAGTTATAGCCACACTAAGGAAATCGTTTGTGTTTAAGTTTACATGGGGCATCGATCAACTTTGGTGATTACGATTGTGGATTGCACTATAGTTGTCCTCGTATTTTCTATCGCCTGTCGCGAACCTTCATTTTTAGTTGAGTTGTAGATGCATTTAGGAAACCGCTCGTGTCGTAAAGAGACACAGATCATCCATTTTTTTAGAAAATAAGTTCTTCTTAAAAATGTATTTTTTGAAAAGTAGAAGCAGTAGAGGTAAGAAAGGAAATTTTTTTGAATCTTTTTATGAAAAATGGGATAAATGGGTTTTGTAGAGAATGTCATTCTGAGTGGACCCAAATCATCCTTTTTTAGAAAAACTAATATTTCACCAACATGCAAGAACTCCTCAAAAATAGAATCTATGAAATAATTTTCTTTGGGAAAATTGAAAATATGAGTTTTATAGGTACTCATGTGCTCAAAAGACCTAGATTGTCCGGTTTTTGAAAAAATAAGTTGCTCTTGAAAAAGATAGATTTTTTTGAAAAGTAGAAGCAATGGAGGTAACAGAGGAATTTTTTTTGAATCTTTTAATGAAAAACCTGAGAAATGGGTTTTGAAGAGAATGTTGTTCTGAGTAGACCCAAATCATCCTCTTTTCGAAAAACTAATTTTTCACCAACATGCAAGAGCCCCTCAAAAATAGAATCAACTCAAAAATAGAATCAACGAAACATTTCTTTTTGGTAAAATAAAAAATATGGCTTTTATAGGTGCTCAAGAGCTAAAGAGACCCAAATTGTCCATTTTTTCAAAAAATAAGTTATTCTTGAAAAAGATAGATTTATTTTAAAAGTAGTAGTAGAGGTAATAGATGCATTTTTTTTGAATCTTTTATGAAAAATCTGCGAAATGGGTTTTGTGGAGAATGTCATTATGAGAAGAAACAAATCATCCTTTTTTTGAAAAACTAATTTTTCACCAACATGCAAGAACCCCTCAAAAATAGAATCTACGAAAGTATTTTTTTTAGAAAATTTGAAAATATGGGTTTTATAGGTGTTCATGTGCTAAAGAGACCTAGATCGTCCGTTTTTGGAAAAAACAACTTCTTGAAAAAGATATATTCTTTTGAAAAGTAGAAGCAATAAAGGTAACAAGCAAATTTTTTGAATCTTTTGATGAAAAATGGGAAAAATAGGTTCTATAGAGAATATCATTTTGAGTACATCCAAATCGTCCTTTTTTCGAAAAACTGATATTTCACCAACATGCAAGAACCGTTCAAAAATAGAATCTACAAACTCGTGTGTTGAAGAGACCCAAATCATCTGGTTTTGTAGAGATAGTCATTTTGAGTAGACCCAGATCATCCTTTTTTCAAAAAACTATTTTTTCACTAACATGCAAGAAGCCCTCAAAAATAGAATCTATGAATTTTGCATTGTAGCTGTGAATTCTATATGTGTGTTTTCTATGTCCTTTTGTGAACCTTCATTTTTCGTTTAGTTATAGCCGTATTTATAAAACCACACGTGTTTGAATTTTCATCGGCCATCGATCAACTTTGGTGACTACGATTGTGGATGGCACATTGGTTGTCCATTCTATACGTGTATTTTCCATCACCTGTCGTGAACCTTCATTCATTGCATAGCTTGCATTTAAATCCCTTTCGTGTTTAAGTTTTTTGTGGGCGATCAATCAACTTTGGTGACTAATAGCGTGGATTACACTACTTGATTGCTATGCATTCCTTAATAAAATATATTTCTTGAACCTTCTGCATTTTTTGTTGTGTTATAGCGGAGATTTGGGTGGAAGAAAAGACGGGTTTATCAGATTATACGCACCGTTTCGCGCATTATATACACATATTTTTCTATAAGCCGATCAACTTTGGTGAGGCTACTTGTGGTTCATTGTGGTTAATTGCATTCCGTACACCATGTTTCTATCATCTTTCAGACCCTTGTTGTTTTTGTTGACTTATAGCTGCTGCCAGAATCGGCTCATGTTTGCGGGTTCAGGTGGGGCATTGATCAGCTTTGAAATTTCCTGATTGATTCGCTGAGTGCGCTGTGCCGATTTCACCTCGCATTATTCTCTATCTAGCGGAACCTTCGCGACACCGTTCGAGTTATGGCCATGTATTGGGAAGCTTGATCATGTGTCTTTATGTGGGCCAGCTGATCAAGTTTGAATTTGACTATGATTGGCGGTTGACATTGTAGTTGTTTTCCATTCTATCTGGCATTATTTTATTTACGACCTTTAAGCGAACCTTGGAGTTTTCAGGTTATAGCCATATTTTGGAAATCGCTTATGTTTGAGTTTTTGTGGTCCATCGATCAGCTTTGGTGACTACGCTTGTGGATTACACTTTAGTTGTGCATTCTATACTAGTATTTTCTATTGCCTTTCATGAACCGTCATTTTTATTTGAGTTATAGCTGCATTTAGGAAACTGCTCATGTTTGAGTTTTTGTGGGACATCAATGAACTTTGGTGACTATGATTGTGCATTGTACTATAGTTATAAATTCTGAACACATATTTTTTGTTGAGTTATAGCCGTATTTAGGAAACTGCTCATATTTGAGTTTTCATGGGCCGTCGATAATCTTTGGTGACTACAATTGTGCATTGCAATATAATTGTTAATTATATACGCGTATTTTCTATCCCCTTTTGGAAACCTTAATTTTTCGTTGATTTATAGCCGCATTTAGGAAACCGCTCGTGCTTGAGTTGTCCTGGGCCATCATTCAACTTTGGTGACTACAATTGTGGATTGCACTATAGTTTTCTATTATGTATGCGTATTTTCTATCGCCTTTCGTGAAGCTTCATTTATTTTTGAGTTGTAGCCACATTTTGGAAACCGCTCATGTTTGAGTTTTTGTGGGCCATTGATAAACTTTGGTAACTACGCTTGTGGATTACAGTGTAGTTGTGCATTCTATAAGAATATTTTCTATCGCCTTTCGCGAACCTTCATTTTTTGTTTAGTTTTTGTGGGCCATCAATCAAGTTTGGTGACTACGCTTGTGGATTACACTATAGTTGTGCATTCTATGCACGTAGTTTATATCGCCTTTCACGAACATTCATTTTTTGTTGAGTTATAGCCGCATTTATGAAACCCCTCATGTTTGAGTTTTTGTGGGCGGTCATTCAACTTTGGTGACTTGGATTGTGGATTGTACTATAGTTGTGCATTTTATACGAAGATTTTTAATCGCCTTTCACGAACCTTCATTTTTTGCTTAGTTATAGCCGCATTTAGGAAAATGCTTGTGTTTGACTTTTCGCGGGCCATCGATCAACTTTGTTCACTACGATTGTGAATTATTGTGTATTTGTGCATTATATACACGTATTTTCTATAGCTTTTTGCGAAACTTCATTTTTCATTGAGTTATAACTAGACTTAGGAAACCACGCATGTTTGAGTTTTTCTGGGTCATCGATCAATTTTGGTGACTACGATTGTTGACGGCACTATACTTGTCCATTCTCTATATGTATTTTCTCACCATAGCCTTCAATTTTTTTGAGTTATAGCCTTATTTAAGAAACTGCTTGAGTTTAAGTTTTTGTGGGCCATCGATCAACTTTGGTGACTACGCGTGTGGATTACACTGTAGTTGTGCATTCTATACGTGTATTTTCTATTGTCTTTCATGAAACTTCATTTTTTGTTGAGATATAACTACATTTAGGAAAATTCTCATGTTTGATTTATCAAGGGATTTGGTGACTATGATTGTGGATTACATTGTAGTTGTACATTCTTTACGCGTATTTTCTATCACCTTTCACGAACCTTCATTTTTCATTGAGTTATAGCTGCACTTAGGAAACCACTCGTGTTTGAGTTTTCATGGGCCATCAATCAAGTTTGGTAACTTCAATTTTGGATTACATTGTAGTTGTGCATTCTTTACACGTATTTTCTATCACCTTTCATGAACCTTCATTTTTCATTGAGTTATAGCCACACTTAGGAAATCGCTCATGTTTGAGTTTTCGTGGGCCATCGATCAAGTTTGGTAACTATGATTGTGGATCTTACTGTAGTTTTGCATTATGAACATGTATTTTCTATCACCTTTCACGAACCTTGATTTTTTGATAAGTTATAGCCCCATTTAGAAAACCGCTCATGTTTAATTTTTTGTGGGCCATCCATCTACTTTCGTGACTATGATTGTATATTGTACTATAGTTGTCCATTTTGTACGCATATTTTTAATCCACAATTGCCTCACATATTGTATTTTGGTGACTACGATTGTGGATTGTATTGTAGTTGTGTATGTTATACACATAGTTTTAATCACCTTTCATGAACTTTCATTTCTTGTTAAGATATACCTGCATTTAGGAAAACATTTGTGTTTGAGTTTTTGTGGGCCATCGATCAACTTTGTCGTAGTCACCAAAGTTGATCGATGGCTGACAAAAACTTAAACACGAGTGGTTTTCAAAGTTCGGCTATAACTCAGTGAAAAATGAAGGTTCGCAAAAGGAAATAGAAAAAACATGTATAGAATGCACAACTACATTGCAATCCACAATCGTAGTCACCAAAGTTGATCGATGGACCACAAAAACTCAAACACGATCGGTCTGATAAATGCGGTTATAACTCGGCAAAAAATGAAGGTTCTGCGCGCTCGTATAGCATATAAATTAACTACGGTATAATCCACAATCATTAACTGACCAAAGTTGATTGATACCGAAAAAACTCAAACCGACTTTTACCAAATGCGGCTATAACTCAGAATATCAAAAGGTTCACGAACAATTAAATATGTGTAGAATTACACAGCTGTTATTGCAATACGATGCGTCGCCACGATGTGTTGATTGATGGTCCACGAAAACTCAAACTTGAACAGTTTTCTAAATAAGGCTATAACTCAACAAAAAACAAAGGTTCACGAAAGGTGATAGAAAATATATGTATAGAATGCAGAACTATAGTATAATCCACAAGCATAGTGACTCAAGTTGAATGATGGCACATGAAAAATCAAACTCGACCAGTTTCCTAAACACGGCTATAACTCAAGAAAAAATGAAGATTGATGAAATGTGCTTAAAAATATGTGTACAAAATGCACAACTACAATACAATCCTTAATTCTTGTGACCAAAGTTGATCGATGGGCCACAAAAACTCAAACGCGAGTGTTTTCATAAATTCAGCTATAACTCAACAAAAAATGGAGGTTCACAAAAGTTGATAGAAAATATACGTATAGAATACCTTACTATAGTGTAATCCACAATCGTAGTCACCAAAGTTCATTGATGGCCCATGAAAACTCAAACGCAAGTGGTTTCGTCAGTGTAGCTATAACTCAATGAAAAATGGAGGTTCATGAAAGGCTATAGAAAATACGTGTATAGAATGCACAACTACAGTGTAATCCACAATCGTACTCACCAAAGTTGATCGATGGCCCATGAAAACTCAAACAGAAGTGGTTTCCACTATAGTTGTCCATTATGTACAAGTATTTTCTATCAGCTTGCACGAACCTCCATTTTTTGTTGAGTTATAGTCATATTTAGGAAACCCGTCAAGTTTGAATTTTCGTGGGCCATTGATCAAATTTGGTGACTATGCTTATGATTACATTGTAGTTGTGTATTATATACATCTATTTTTTATCACCTTTTGTGAACCTTCATTTTTTCTTGTGTTATAGCCTCAATTATGAAACTGCTCATGTTTGAGTTTTCCATTGATCAACTTTGGTCACTACGATTGTGGATTATACTACAGTTGTGCATTTTTTATGCATATTTTTAATCATCTTTAATGAACCTTCATTTTTTGTTTAGTTATAGCTGGATATATGAAACTGCTCGTATTTGAGTTTTCGTGGGCCATCGATCAACTTTGGTGACTACGATTGTTGATTAGACTATAGTTGTTCATTCTATACATGTATTTTCTATTGCCTTTCATGAACCTTTATTTTTTTTATAGTTATAGCCACACTTAGGAAACTGCTCATGTTTGAGTTTTCATGGGCCATCGATCAACTTTGGTGACTATGATTGTGGATTGCACTGTAGTTGTCCATTATGTACGCGTATTTTCTATCACCTTTCGTGAACCTTGAGTTTTTGTTCAATTATAGCCATTTTTAGGAAACCACTCATGTTTCAGTTTTTGTGGGCCATCAATCAACTTTGGTGAATATTATTGTGTATTGTACTATAGTTGTGCATTATGTATGCATATTTTTAATTGCCTTTCACAAAGCTTCATTTTTTGTAGAGTTATAGTTGCCTGTAGGAAAATGCACGTGTTTGAGTTGTCGTGGGCAATCAATCAACTTTGGTGAATAAGATTGTGTATTAGACTGTAGTTGTGCAATCTATATGCGTATTTTCTATCACCTTTCGTGAACCTTCATTTTTTTTTGAGTTATTGCCGCATCATGTTTGAGTTTTTATGGGCCATCTATCAACTTTGGTGACTACAATTGTGGATTGTATTGTAATTGTACATTTTGTATGCATATATTTAATCACATTTCATGAACCTTAATTTTTTTTAGTTATAGATGCATTTAGTAAAATGCTCGTGTTTGAGTTTTCATGGGCCATCAATTAAATTTGGTTGAGTTATAATTGGACTTAGGAAACTACTCGTGTTTGAGTTTCCATGGGCCATTGATCAGCTTTGGTGACTACATTTGTGGATTGCATTGTAGTTGTCAATTATGTATGTATATTTACTATCGCCTTTCGCGAACGTTCATTTTTTGTTGAGTTATAGCCACATTTAGGAAACCTCTCATGTTTGAGTTTTTGTGGGCCATCGAACAACTTTGGTGACTACGCTTGTGGATTACAGAATAGTTGTGCATTCTGTACGCATATTTTGTATTGCCTTTCCCGAACCTTGATTTTTTGTTGTTATAGTCGCATTTAGGAAACTACTCGTGTTTGAGTTTTCATTGGCCATTGATCAAATTTGGTGACTACGATTGTGGATTGCATTGTAGTTGTCCATTTTGTATGCATATTTTCTATCGCCTTTTCTGAGCCTTCATTTTTTGTTAATTTATAGCCGCATTTATGAAACTGCTCGTATTTTAGTTATCGTGGACCATCAATCAACTTTGGTGACTACGATTGTCAATTAGACTGTAGTTGTTCATTCTATACATGTATTTTCTATCACCTTTCGCGAACCTTCAATTTTTTTTGAGTTATAGCCACACTGAGGAAACTGTTCATGTTTGAGTTTTCGTGGGACATCGATCAAATTTGGTGACTACGATTGTGGATTACACTATAGTTATAGCCACATTTAGGAAACTGCTCATGTCCTAAAGAGACACGGATCGTCTGGTTTTTAAGAAAATAAGATTTTCTTTAAAAAGTATTTTTTGAAAAGTAGAAGCAATAGATGGAACAAAGCCAAAAAATTTGAATGTTTTTATGAAAAATGGGATAAATGGGTTTTGTAGAGAATGCCATTCGGAGTAGACCTAGATCGTTCTTCTTTTGAAAAACTAATGTTTCACCAACATGCAAGAAAACCTCAAAAATAGAATCTATGAAACAATTTTCTTTGAGAAAATAAAAAATATGGGTTTTATAGGTACTCATGTGCTCAAAAGACCCAGATCGTCCGGTTTTTGAAAAAATTATTTGTTCATGAAAAAGATAGATTTTTTTGAAAAGTAGAAGTAGTGGAAGTAACAGAGGTAATTTTTATGAATCTTTTAATAAAAAATATGAGAAATGGGTTTTGTAGAGAATGTTGTTCTACACCCAAATCGTCCTTTTTTTGAAAAAATAGTTTTTCACTCAACAAGAAAGGAAGGTTAGGGAAAGGCAATAGAAAATACGCGTACAAAATGGAAAACTACAATGCAATCCACAATTTTAGTAACCAAAGTTGATTGACAACCCACAAAAACTCAAACACGAGTGGTTTCCTAAGTACGGCTATAACTCAATGAAAAATGAAGGTTCGCGAAAGGTGATAGAAAATACGTGTATAGAATGCACAACTACAATGAAATCCATAATCATAGTCACCAAATATGATCAATGGCCGATGAAAACTCAGACACAAATGGTTTCTTAAATGCGTCTATAACTCAACAAAAATAAAGGTTCACAAACAGTGATAGAAAATACCAGTATAGAATGGACAACTAGAGTACAATCCGCAATCGTAGTCAAAAAAATTGATCGATGGCCCATGAAAACTCAAGCACGAGCAGTTTCTTAATTGTGGCTATAACTCAACAAAAAATGAAGGTTCACAAAAGGTGATAGAATATACCAGTATAGAATGGACAACTACAGTACAATCCACAATCGTAGTCACAAAGTTGTACGATGGCCTATGAAAACTCAAACATGAGCAGTTTCCTAAATGCGTCTATAACTCAACAAAAAATAAAGATTCGTGATATGTGTATAGAATACACAACTAGAGTACAATGCAAAATCATAGTCATGAATGTACATTGGTGGCCAACAAAAACACAAACATGAGGAGTTTCCTAAATGCAGCTATAAGAAAAGAAAAAATGAAGGTTTGCAAAAGGCGACAGAGAATACGCGTATAGAATTCACAACTACAGTGTAATTCACAATCGTATTCACCAAAGTTGATCGATGGCGCACAAAAACTCAAAGATGAGCTATTTCCTAAATACTATTATAACTCATCAAAAATCGAAGGTTCACTAAAAGTGATAGAAAATATGCGTATAGAATGCACAACTATAGTGTAATTGACAATCGTAGTCACCAAAGTTGATCGATGGCCCACGAAAACTCAAACACGATCGTATTCCTAAATGTGGCTATCACTCAAAAAAAATGAAGCTTCGTGAAAGGAAATTAAAAATATGCATACAGAATGCACAAGTACAGTACAATCCACAAATGTAGTCACCAAAGTTGATCGATGGTCCACGAAAACTCAAACATGATTGGTTTACTAAATAGAAAGAATCTTCAACAAAAAATGAATGTTAGAAACATAGAAATTCATACAGATAGAATGCACACTATAGTGTGTAATCCACAATAAGCATCACTGTTGATCAATGGCCCATCTAATAACGAGCATTTTCCTAATGTATTATAATCAAAATGAAAGCTCGTGAAAGGTGATTAAAAATATTTGTACAAAATGTACAAATACAGTAAAATCCCCAATCGTAATCAACAAATTTGATCAATGGCCGAAAAAAACACAAACATGAGCTGCGTTTAGGAAACCGCTCCTGATTGAGTTTTTGCCTAGCATCGTTCAACTTTGGTGACTACAATTGTGGATTGTACTATAGTTGTGCATTTTTTATGCATATTTTTAATCGCCTTTCATGAACCTTCATTTTTTGTTGAGTTATAGCTACATTTAGGAAAATGCTCGTGTTTGACTTTCCTTGGGCCATTGTTCAACTTTGGTCACTACGATTGTGAATTACACTGTAGTTGTGCATTCTATATGCGTATTTTCTATCGCCTTTCACGAAACTTCATTTTTTGTTGAGTTATAATTGCGCTTAGGAAACCACTCATGTTTGAGTTTTCGTGGGCCATTGATCAAGTTTGGTGACTGCGATTGTGGATGGCACTATAGTTGTCCATTCTCTACATGTATTTGCTCGCCTTTCGCAAGCGCTCATTTTTTTGTTGAGTTATAGCCACATTTAGGAAACCGCTAATGTTTTTGTCTTTATGGGCCATCGAGCAACTTTATTGACAACAATTGTGGATTGTATTGTAGTTGTGCATTCTGTAGGAATATTTTTAATCGGCTTTCACGAACCTTCATTTTTTGTAGAGTTATAGCCGCATTTAGGAAAATGCTCATGTTTGAGTTTTCATGGGCCATCGATCAACATTGGTGACTAGGATTGTGGATTGTGCTGCAGTTGTTCAATCTGTAGGCATATTTTCTATTGCCTTTTGCGAATCTTCATTTTTTGTAAAGTTATAGCTGCAATTAAGAAACCGCTCATGTTTGAGTTTTCGTTGGCCATCGATCGACTTTGGTGACTACAATTGTAAATTGCACTGTAGTTGTCCATTTTGAATGCCTATTTTCTATCGCCTTTCGCGAGCCTTCATTTTTCTTGAGTTATAGTTGCATTTAGGAAACTGCTTGTGTTTGACTTTTCATGAGCCATCGATTAACTTTGTTGACTACGCTTATGGATTACACTCTTGTTTTGCATTCTATATTGTATTTTTGATTGCCTTTTGCAAACCTTCATTTTTTGTTGATTTATAACAGCATGTAGGAAAACAATCGCGTTTGAGTTTTTCTAGGCCACCGATCAAGTTTGGTGACTACGATTGTGGATTAAACTGTAATTGTGCATTCTATAGGCGTAGTTTCTATCGCCTTTTCTGAACCTTCATTTTTTATTGAGTAATAGCATCAATTAGGAAATCGCTCGTGTTTGAGTTTTCGTGGGCCATCAATCACCTTTGGTGACTACGATTGTGGATTGCACAGTAGTGTTCCATTATGTACATGTATTTTCTCTCGCCTTTCATGAAGCTTCATTTTTTGTTGAGTTATAGCCGCATTTAGGAAAACTCCCATGTTTGAATTTTTGTTGGCTATGGATAAACTTTGGTGACTACGATTATGGACTACCCTGTAGTTGTGCATTATTACTTGTATTTTCTATCACCTTTTGCAAATTCTTCATTTTTTGTTGAGTTATACATGCATTCAGGAAAACGCTCATGATTGAGTTTTTGTGGGCTATGGATCAACTTTTGTGACTACGATTGCAGACTACACTGTAGTTGTGCATTATAAACATGCATTTTCTATTTCCTTTTGCAAACCTTCATTTTTTGAGTTATACCTGCACTCAGGAAACAACTTGTGTTTGAGTTTTCATGGGCCATTGATCAACTTTGGTGACTACGATTGTGGATTGTATTGTAGTTGTGCATTTTCTACGCATATTTTTAATTGCCTTTTATGAACCTTCATTTTTTGTTGAGTTATAGCTGCATTTAGGAAAATGCCAGTGTTTAAGTTTTCTTGGGCCATCGATCAAGTTTGGTGACTATGATTATGGATTGCACTGTAGTTGGGCATTCTATATGTTTATTTTCTATCACCTTTCTCAAACCTTCATTTTTTGTTCAGTTATTGCCGCACTTAGGAAACTGCTCATGTTTGAGTTTTTGTGGGCTATCAATCTAATTTGCTGACTACAATTTTGGATTGCACTGTAGTTGACCATTTTGTACGCGTATTTTCAATTTCCTTTCGTGAACCTTCATTTTTTGTTGAGTTATAGGCATATTTAGGAAACCAATCGAGTTTGAGTATTCATGGGTCATCCATCAACTTTGGTGACTATGATCGTGGATTGTACTATAGTTGTCGATTCTATATGCACATTCATAATCACCTTTCGCAAACCTTCATTTTTTGTTTAGTTATATTCTAATTTAGGAAACGGCTTGTATTTTTGTTTTCGTGGGCCATCGATCAACTTTGTTGGCTACGATTGTGGATTGCACTATAGTTGTCCATTATGTATAGGTATTTTCTATCTCCTTTTGCAAACCTTCATTTTTTGTTGAGTTATAGCCACATTTAGGAAACCACTCAAGTTTGACTTTTCATGGGCCGCCGATCAATTTGGTGATTATGCTTGTGGATTGCATTTTGTTTGAGTTTTCATGGGCTATTAATCAACCTTGGTGACTATGATTGTGGATTTTGGGTATGTCCAGGATCCTGATGGGCCAAAAATTGGCAATATGATGGGTATGTGGCTGATGACTATTTTTTTACCCAAAATGTATGAAACGAAAAGGTTTTATAAAGGAGATTCTCAAATTTCCATTGATATAAATTATTCTGTACTTTGAATTTAATAAGTAATTATTATTCATTTTCTATTCAAAATATGACTAAAGTCCTAATTGTTAAAATGGATTAAAAACACATATATAAATTTAACGCAGATCACATTTCAATCCAAACATGCCATTACATTCTACGCTCACATATACTATGTGATTAAAAGAAAAATCAATTTCCCCACGTTTCTGACCAAGCTTAAGACGTGGTGAGACATAATGAAGCCATATATTTTAAAAGTTCAGAATAAAAATTCATAATTAATTATATACTTAAAAAAATTAAGAAAATATGCACTCACATCGCAAGACGAATCCTCTTCCATTTCAGATTTAAAATCTTATAAAATATTATCATTTTATTTAAGCAGTAAGGGTCAAACGTGGCACCTACTTCTTTATTTTTCTTCTAAAAATTAAAGATCAAATAAGATCGGGAAATTTCAAATTTTCACCAAATAGATTTTTTTTTGTGAAAGAAGCCTAGTAGTTTAAAAACTACATTCAATTTTCTACAGATTGTACTTTTACATATTTTTGAAATAGTATAGATAATTTATCAAATTTTTACATCTAGTTGCTTAACTCTGATTTTTCTAAATTTTTTGCCACTTAAGGGCCTATTTTTTCCATGATGATCCTGCACATACCCTTTTACTATAGTTGTGCATTCTATACATGTATTTTTTATTGCTTTTCGTGAACCTTCATTTTTCATTGAGTTATAGCCACATTTAGGAAACCGCTCGTCTTTGAGTTCTTTTGGGCCATTGATGAACTTTGGTGATTATGCTTGTGGATTACACTTTAGTTGTGCATTCTTCATGTGTATTTTCCATCACCCTTTGCGAACCTTCATTTTTTCTTTAGTTTATGCTGCATTTAGGAAACTGCTCATGTTTGAGTTTTTGTGGGCCATTGATCAACTTTGGTCACTACGATTGTCTATTGTACTATAGTTGTGCAGTTTGTATGCATATTTTTAATCGCCTTTCACAAATGTTCATTTTTTGTTGAGTTATAGCTATACTTAGGAAACTGCTAGTGTCTGAGTTTTCTTGGGTTGTTGATCAACTTTGGTGTCTATGATTGTGGATTGCACTGTAGTTGTGCATTATGTAGACATATTTTCTATCACCTTTCGTGAACCTTCTTTTCTTGTTGAGATAGAGCCTCATTTAGGGAACCACTTGCGTTTGAGTTTTCGTGGGCCATCGATCAACTTTGGTGACTACGATTGCAAATTTCACTGTAGTTGTGTATTCCGTACACATGTTTAATCGCCATTTAGGAAACTTCATTTTTAGTTGAGTTATATTTGAACTTAGGAAACTGCTCACGTTTGAGTTTTCATTGGCCATCAATCAACTTTGGTGACTACGATTGAGGATTGCATTGTAGTTGTCCATTTTGTACGTGTATGTTTTATCACCTTTCGTGAACCTTCATTTTTTGTTAAGTTATAGCTGCATTTAGGAAGCTACTCATGTTGGAGTTTTCATCGCCCATCGATGAATTTTGGCGACTACGATTGCGGATTGCAATGTAGTTGTGCATTATGAGTGCTTATTTTCTATTGCCTTTCGTAAACCTTCATTTTTTGATTAGTTATAGTCCCATTTAGGAAACCGCTCATATTTGAGATTTTGTGGGCCATCAATCAACTTTGGTGACTACGATTGTGGATTGTACTGTAGTTGTCCATTTTGTACGCATATTTTAATCGCCTTTCATGAACCTTCATATTTTTTTTGAGTTATAGCCGAATTTAGGAAAACACTCGTGTTTAACTTTTCTTGGAGCATTGATTAAGTTTGGTGACTATGATTGTGGATTTTACTTCTAGTTGTGCATTCTATACGCGTATTTTCTATCACCTTTCTCGAACCTTCTTTTCTCGTTGAGTTATAGCCGCACTTAGGAAACAACTCGTGTTTGACTTTTTTTGGGCCATCGATCAACTTTGGTGACTACGATTTTGTATTGCGCTGTAGTTGAGAATTTTGTTCACGTATTTTCAATTGTCTTTCCTAAACCTTCATTTTTTGTTGATTTATAGCCACATTTAGGAAACCACTCTACTTTTAGTTTTCGAGGGCCATCAAGGAACTTTGGTGACTACGCTTGTGGATTAAACTGTAGTTGTGCATTCTATACGCGTATTTTCTATCGCCTTTCATGAACCTTCATTTTTTGTTGAGTTATAGCTACATCTAAGCTACTGCTCATGTTAAGTTTTTGTGGGCCATCGATCAACTTTGGTAACTACAATTGTGGATTGTACTTTTGTTGTGAATTTCGTACAGATATTTTTAATCACCTTTTAGAAAGCATCATTTTTTTGAGTTATAGCCATCTTTAGGAAACTGCTCATGTTTGACTTTTCCTGGGTCATCAATAAAATTTAGTGACTACGAGTGTGGATTGCACTGTAGTTGTGCATTCTATACGCGTATTTTGTATTGCCTTTTGTGAACCTCATTTTTTGTTGAGTTATTACCACATTTAGGAAACCACTCATGTTTGAGTTTTTTTGGGCCATCGATCAACTTTGGTAACTACGATTTTGGATTGTACTGTAGTTATGTATTTTGTATGCATATATTTAATCGCCTTTCAAGAACCATCATTTTTTGTTGAGTTATAGCCGCATTTACGAAAACACTCATGTTTGAGTTTTCCTGGGTCATCGATCAAATTTGGTGACTACGATTTTGGATTGCATTGTAGTTGTGTATTATATATGTGTAGTTTCTATTGGCTTTCGTGAAGCTTCCTTTTTCGTGGAGTTATATCCGCACTTAGGAAACTGATTGTGTTTGAGTTTTCATGTGTCATCGATCAACTTTGGTGACTACGATTGTGGATTGCACTATGGTTGTGCATTCTATAAGTGTATTTTGTATCGCCTTTCATGAACATTCATTTTTTGTTGAGTTATATCCCCATTTACGAAACCGCTCGAGTATGAGTTTTCGTGGGCCATCGATCAACTTTGGTGACTATGCTTGTGGATTACATTGTAGTTGTACAATGTATACCTGTATTTTCTATCGCCTTTCACGAACCTTTATTTTTCGTTGAGTTATAGCCACATGTAGGAAACCGCTTGTGTTTGAGTTTTTATGGGCTATCGATCAAATTTGGTGACTGTGATTGTGCATTGCATTTTAGTTTTCAATTTTCTACATATAATTTCCCTCGCTTTTCGTGAACTTTAATTTTTGGTTCAATTATAGCTGCATTGAGGAAACCACTCATGTTTGAGTTTTTCTGGGACATCAATCAACTTTGGTGACTACAATTGTGTATTGTACTATAGTTGTATATTTTGTATGCATATTTCTAGTCACCTTTCATGAACCTTCATTTTTTTTAGTTATAGTCACATTTAGGAAAACGCTAGTATTTTTCATGGGCCATACACCAAGTTTGGTGACTACGATTGTGGATTACACTATTGTGCATTCTATATGCATATTTTCTATCACCTTTTGCAAACCTTCATTTTTCGTTGAGTTATACTTGCACTTAGGAAACCGCTCGTCATTGAATTTTTATAGGCCATCGATCAATTTTTTTGACTACGAATGTGGATAGCACTGTAGTTGTCCATTATGTATACATATTTTCTATTGCCTTTCGTGAACCTTCATTTGTTTATGAGTTATAGCCGTATTAAGGAAACCGCTCATGTTTGAGTTTTCATGGGCCATTGATCAACTCTTTCAATGATTGTGGATTGTACTGTAGTTGTCCATTATGTACACGTATTTTCTATCTATTTTTGTGAACCTTCATTTTTTGTTGAGTTATTGCCACATTTAGGAAACCACTAGAGTTTCAGTTTTCATGGGCCATCGATCAACTTTGGTGACAATTATTATGGATTGTACTATAGTTGTGCATTATGAAGGCTAATTTTCTATCACTTTTCATGAACCTTCATTTTTTATACAGTTATAGCCGGATTTAGGAAACTTGTAGTATTTGAGTTTTTGTGGGCCATCAATCAAATTTGGTGACTACGATTGTGGATTGTACTATAGTAGTTCAAAATGCATTTAGGAAACCGCTTGTGTTAGAGTTTTTGTGGGCCATTGATCAACTATGGTGACTAAGATTGTGGATTTCACTGTAGTTGTGCATTCTATACACATATTTTCTATCGCTTTTGTTGAACCTTCATTATTTATTTAGTTATAGCCATATTTAGGAAACCGCTCGAGTTTTAGTTTTCCTGGGCCATCGATCAACTTTGGTGAGTACACTTGTGGATTACATTGCAGTTATGCATTCTATACTCGTATTTTCTATTGCCTATCGCGACTCTTCATTTTTTGCTGAGTTATACCAACTTTTTGGAAACTACTCGTGTTTGAGTTTTTGTTAGCCTTCGACCAACTTTTGTGACTACGATTGTGGAATACACTATAGTTGTGCAATCTATACATGTATTTTCTATCGCCTTTCGTGAACCTCCATTTCTCATTGAGTTCTAGCTGCATATAGGAAATCGCTCATGTTTGAGTTTTCATGGGCCTTCGATCAACTCTGGTGACTACAATTGTGGATTGTACTTTAGTTGTGCATTCTGTACACATATTCGTAATTTCCTTTCACAAAACTTTTTTTTTTTAGTTATAGCTGTATTTAGGAAACCGTTCGTATTTGAGTTTTCGAGGGCCTTCGATCAACTTTTGTCACAACAATTATGGATTGCACTGTAGCTTTCCAATTTGTACACGTATTTTCTATCGCCTTTTGCGAACCTTCATTTTTCATATAGTTATACCTGCATTTACAAAACGCTCGTGTTTGAGTTTTCATGGGCCATAGATTAATTTTTCTAACTACAATTGCAGATTGCAATGTAGTTGTCCATTTTGTACACGTATTTTCTATTGCCTTCCGCGAGCCTTCATTTTTGGTTGAGTTATAGCTGCATTAAGGAAACCTCTTTGAGTTTTACTATAGTTGTTTATTCTATATGCGTATTTCTTATTACCTTTTGAGAACCTTCATTTTTTGTTGACTTATATCTGCATTTAGCTAACCAAATATGTTTGAGTTTTTTTGGGCCATCTATCAACTTTGGTGACTACAATTGTGGATTGCATTGTAATTGTGCGTTATGAACACTAATTTTCTATCGCCTTTCGCGAACCTTCATTTTTTGTTGAGTTATGGCTGCATTTAGGAAACCTCTTGTGTTCGAGTTTTTGTGGGCCATCAATCAATTTTGGTGACTATGATTGTGGATTGTACTGCAGTTCTTCATTCTTTATGCATATTTTTAATCACCTTTCATGAACCTTCATTTTTTATTGAGTTATAGCCACATTTATGAAAATGCTCGTGTTTGAGTTTTCATCGGCCATCAACCAACTTTGGTGACGACGATTATTGATTACACTGTAGTTGTGCATTCTATATACGTATTTTCTATCACCTTTTGTGAACCTTCATTTTTATTGTGTTATAGCCGCACTTAAGAAACTAGTCGTGTCTGACTTTTCGTGGGCCATCGATCAGCTTTGGTGACTACAATTTTGGATTGCACTGTAGTTCTCCATTTTGTACGCATGTTTCCTATTTACTTTTGCGAACCTTCATGTCTTGTTGCATTATAGCCGCATTTAGGAAACCGCTCAAGTTAGAGTTGGGTGTTGTCATAATAGTGGTTTACAATTCCTAAGAGGAACGAATTTTAGTTGAAATCACATATTTTTAGAAAATATAATGATTTAAGGCTTAAAATGTTCCATTTTAAGGATTCCAATTGAAGAGGGTTTGATCAAATCACCTTAGATCAAACCCCCTTGGACAGAACCTCGCTAGTTTTAAACCATACCTATAAATGCGTCTCCTTTACACCTATCAAAATGCTGATAAAAAATCACTTTTGATTTAGATTTTGGGCATCAAATGAATTCATTTAAAATTTATTTCAAATGATTATGGTATTCCTCAAACCAAGCTATCCAATGAATATAATTTTAATATTTTTTGGTTTTGTTATGTATTTGTTTTTTAAGTTTTATTAAACATAGGTTTTTCATCGAAAATGAATTTCTTTGTTCACATGTGGAAAAATAGAAGATTATCACAAAAAAAAATTGAAAACTATGAGTGCACCAGATATTGAAGTCCTTGATTGAACAAAAAAAATTAAATTAAATTTTGACATATACAACAAAATTTACGCATTATACAGTCGCACTGTGTCTGAATTGTAATTTGTTTGACTTTGAAACTTGATTAAGGAAGAAATATTCAATAAAAAACTATCTAACCAAGTGGAAGCACTAGATATCAGAGTTACAAATCTAAATTTGAAAGAACTAGAATTTTATCCTTCATGGAAAAAAAGTTATGCGTTATACGGTGTGCGTCACTTTTTAAAAATGTTGTTTTCTGAAAAAAATCTATTTTTCGTGGGAGATGGAAAAAGAAGTGCAATTTGATTGCAAAAATTTTGAAAAAAATATTTTTAGAATCTACAAAAAAAATTTGATGAGACTCTAGTTTGCAACATCTTCAAATTCCTCACAGTTTAGCCGCTATAGGTGTCCGAATGTGAAGATTTACTTAAAAATAATAATTTTAGTGTCCAGTTTGGCCAAAAATTGTAAACCTATTATGGGATCACCCAGTTTTTGTTGGCCATCGATAAACTTTTGTGACTATGCTTGTGGATTACACTTTAGTTTTTCATTTTATATGCCCATTTTCTATCACCTTTCATGAAAAATCATTTAGGAAACCGCTCATGTTTTAGTTATTGTGGGCCATCAATCAACTTTGGTGACTGGGATTGTGGATTGTACTGTAGTTGTGCATTTTGTATGCATATTTTAAACGCCTTTCACGAACCTTCAATTTTTGTTGAGTTATAGCCGTATTTAGGATAATGCTTGTGTTTGAGTTTTCGTGCGTCATCGTTCATCTTTGGTGAGTACGATTATAGATTACACTGTAGTTGGGCATTCTATACACGTATTTTCTATTGTTTTTTGTGAACCTTCATTGTACATTGAATAATAGCCACATGTATGAAACAGCTCACGTTTGAGTTTTAATGGGCAATCCATCAACTTTGGTGACTACAATTGTGGATTGTATTGTAGTTTTCCATTTTGTACGAATATTTTCTATTGCCATTTGCGACATTTTTTGTTGAATTATAGCCACATTTAGGAAACAGCTCAAGTTTCAGTTTTCTTGGGCCATCGATCAACTGCGGTGACTATGATTGCAGATTGAACTATAGTTGTTGATTCTGTACACATATTCTTAATTGTCTTTCACAAACCTTTTTTTTTTTTATGTTATACCCATATTTATGAAACCGCTCGTATTTGAGTTTTTGTGGGCCATTGATCAACTTTTGTGACTACGATTGTGGATTGGACTGTAGCTTTCCAATCTGGACAGATATTTTCTATCGCCTTTTGCCATACTTCATTTTTCATTGAGTTATAGCCACATTTAGATAACTGTTCGTGTTTGATTTTTCGTGTGCCATCGATCAACATTGGTGACTATGCTTGTGGATTACACTATAGTTTTACATTCGATATGTGTATTTTCTATTGCCTTTTGTGAACCTTCATTTTTTGTTGAGTTATACCTACATTTAGGAAACCGCTCATGTTTGAGTTCTTTTGGGCCATCAATCAAATTTAGTGACTACAATTGTCGATTGTACTGTAGTTCTGCATTATGTACGTATATTCTTAATCGTCTTTCACAACCATTCATTTTTTGTGAATTCTAGACGTGTATTTTCTATTTCCTTTCACGAACCTTCATTTTCATTGAGTTATAGCCACACTTAGGAAACCGCTCTTGTTTGAGTTTTCGTGGGCATCAATCAAATTTGGTGACTATGATTGTGGATTGCACTGTGGTTGTCCATTTTGTACACGTATTTTCTATCGCCTTTTGTGAACTTTCATTTTTTGTTGTGTATTCGTGGGCCATCTATCAACTTTGGTGACTACGCTTGCAGATCTGTAGTGATGCATTCTATACGTGTATTTTCTATCACCTTTCACGAACCTTCATTTTTTGTTAAGTTATAGTCGCATTTATGAAAATGCTAGTGTTTGAGTTTTCATGGGCCATTGATTAACTTTGGTCACTGAGATTGTGGATTACACTGTAGTTGTGCATTCTATATGTGTATTTTGTATCACCTTTCACGAACCTTTATTTTCGTTGAGTTATAGACGCACTTCAGAAACCGCTCGTGTTTGAGTTTTCATGGGCCATTGATCAACTTTGGTGACTATGCTTGTGGATTGCACTATAGTTAGATGAATTCTATATGTTTATTTTCTATCGCCTTGCACGAACCTTCATTTTTTGTTCAGTTATAGTTGCATTTAGGAAAACGCTCATGTTTGAGTTTTCCTAGGTCATCGAGCAACTTTCGTGACTACGATTATGGATTACACTTTAGTTGTGCATTCTATACACATATTTTCTATCACCTTTTGTGAACCTTCATTTTTTGTTGAGTTATAGCTGCAGTTAGTTAACTGACCGTGTTTGAATTTTGTGGTCCATCGATCAACTTTAGTGACTATGATTATGGTTTGCATTGTAGTTTTTCATTCCGTACGTGTATTTTCTGTCGCCTTTCACAAACCTTAATTTTTTTTTGAGTTATAGCCGCATTTAGGAAACCACTCGTGTTTATGTTTTTGTGGGTCGTCATTCAACTTTGGTGACTACGATTGTGCATTGCACTATAGTTGTGAATTCTATACGCATATTTTCTATAGTTGCATTTAGGAAACCACTCATTTTTGAGTTTTTGTGGATTGCACTGTAGTTCTCCAATTTGTACACATATTTTCTATCACCTCTTGTGAACCTTTTATTTTTTGTTCATTTATAGCCACAGTTAGGAAACTGCTCGAGTTTGAATTTTTGTTAGCCATCGATCAAGTTTGGTGACTATGCTTATGGATTACACTATAGTTGTGCATTTTATATGCATATTTTGTATCGCCTTTTGTGAACCTTCATTTTTTTTAGTTATAGCGGCATTTAGGAAACTTCTTGTGTATGAGTTTTTGTGGGCCATCAATCAACTTTGGTGACTATGATTGTGGATTACACTGTAGTTGTCCATTCTATATGTGTATTTTCTATCGCCTTTTGTGAACCTTTATTTTTCATTGAGTTATAGCCGCACTTTGGAAATCACTCGTGTGTGAGTTTTTGTGGGCCATCGATCAACTTTGGTGACTATGATTGTGGATTGGATTTTAGTTGTGTATTATGTACATGTATTTTCTATTTCCTTTTCCGAACCTTCACTTTTTGTTGAGTTGTAGATGCATTTGGGAAACCGCTCAATTTTGAATTTTCTTGGGGCACCAATCAACTTTGGTTACCAGGATTGTGGATTGTACTATAGTTGTGCATTTTGTATGAATATTTTTCATTGTATTTCACAAACCTTAACTTTTTCTTGAGTTATAGTTGTATTTATGAAATCGCTATTATTCGAGTTTTCGTGCCATCGATGAACTTTGGCGACTACGATTGTGGATTAAACTATAGTTGTCCAACCTGTTATGCTTGTTTTCTATTTCCCTTTGTGAACCTTCATTTTTCGTTCAGTTATAGCCTCATTTACAAAACCACTCATGTTTGAGTTTTCGTGGGCTATCGATGAACTTTGGTGACTACAATTGTGGATTGCATTGTAATTGTGCATTGTATATGCATATTTTCAATTGCTTTTCATGAACCTTCATTTTTTTTTGAGATATAACCACATTTAGGAAACCACTATTGTTTCACTTTTCATGGGCCATCAATCAACTTTTGTGACTACGATTGTGGATTGTACTATAGTTAATTAGGCATTCCATACTCGTATTTTCTATTGCCTTTCACAAACCTTCATTTTTTCTTGAGTTATAGCTGCATTTACAAAAATGCTCATGTTTGAGTTTTCATGGGCCGTCGATCAACTTTGGTGACTACGATTGTGGATTGTAGTATAGTTTTGTATTTTGTACGCATATTTTTAATCTCCTTTCAAGAAAACTTCATTTTTTGTTAAGTTATACCTGTGTTTAGGATAACGCTCATTTGTAGGCTTTTCGTAGGACATTGATCAACTTTGGTGACTACAATTGTGGATTACTCTGCAGTTGTGCATTCTATATGCATATTTTTTATCACCTTTCGTGAACCTTAGTTTTTCGTTGAGTTATAGCCTCATTTATAAAACCACTTATTTTTTAGTTTTTGTGGGCCATTGATCAACTTTGATGACAATGATTGTGGATTGTACTGTACTTTTGTATTCTGTACGCATATTTTTAATCGCCTTTCATGAACCTTTATTTTTTGTTGAGTTATACCCGCATTTAGATAATCCCTCCAGTTTGAGTTTTCGTGGGGCATCAAACAATTTTGTTGACTACGCATTTTAATTACGCTATAGTTGTGCATTCTATATGTGTATTTAGGAAACCGTTCATGTTTGAATTGTCGTGGGCCATCGATCAACATTGGTGTCTACCATTGGGGATTACAGTGTAGTTTTCCATTCTTGATACGTATTTTCTATTGCCTTTCATGAACCTTCATTTTTTATTGAGTTATATAGCTGCATTTAGGAAACCGCTCGAATTTGAGGTTTCGTGGGCCATTGATCAACTTTGGTTTCTATGATTGTGGATTACACTGTAGTTATGCATTCTATACGCATATTTTCTATTGCGTATCACGAACCTTCATTTTTTGTTGAGTTATAGCCGCATTTAGAAAAATGCTCATATCTGAGTTTTGTCTGGGTCATCAATCAACTTTGGTGACTGGGTTTGTAGATTGAACTGTGTTTGTCCATTCTGTATGCATATTTTCTATCACCTTTAATGAAAATTCATTGTTTGCTGACTTATAGCCACATTTAGGAAACCAATCGAGTTTGAGTTTTCGTGGGCCATCGATCAATTTTGGTGACTATGTTTGTGGATTACATTGTAGTTATGCATTATATACGTGTATTTTATATTGCCTTTTCTGAACTTTCATTTTTCATTAAGTTATAGACACACTTAGGAAATCGCTCGTGTTTGAGTTTTCATGGGCCATCGATCAACCTTGGTGACTACAATTGTGGATTGCACTGTAGTTGTCCATTTTGTACGTGTATTTTCTACCGCCTTTCACAAACCTTCATGTTTTGTTGAGTTATAGCCACATTTAGGAAATTGCTCGAGTTTTAGCTTTCATGGGCCATTACTCAACTTTGTTGACTACACTTGTGCATTACTCTTCAGTTGTGCTTCTATACGCATATTTCTATCACCTTTCAGGAACCTTAATTTTTCATTGAGTTATAGCCGCACTGATGAAATCGCTCGTGTTTGAGTTTTCTTGGGCCATCGATCAGCATGGGTGACTACTATTGTGGATTTTACTGTAGTTGTCCATTCTTTATGCGTATTTTTTATTGCCTTTTACAAACCTTCATTTTTTGTTGAGTTATAGCCGTGTTTAGGAAATCATTCAAGTTTGAGATTCCATAGGCCATCGATCAACTTTGTTGACTACGCATCTCAGATTTTTCATAAAAAGATTCAAAAAAATTTCCTTTGTTACCTCCACTGCTTCTACTTTTCAAAAAAATCTATCTTTTGCAAGAGCAACTTATTTTTCCAAAAACCGGATGATGTGAGTCTCTTGAGCACACAAGTACCTATAAAACCCATATTTTCGATTTACCTAGAAAAATTTCTTTCATAGATTCTAATTTTTAGGGGATCTTGCATGTTGGTGAAATATTAGTATTTTGAAAAAAGGACAATATGAGTGTTATTGAGAATGACATTGTCTACAAAACCCATTTATCCCACTTTTCATAAAAGGAGTCAAAAAGTTTTCCTCTGTTACCTCTACTGCTTCTACTTTTTAAAAAAACTATTTTTTTCAAGAACAACTTTTTTTTTAAAAAAATGGACGATCTGGGGTCTCTTTAGCTCTCGAGCACCCATAAAACCCATATTTTCAAATTTCCAAAAAAAAATTGTTTCGTAGATTCTATTTTTGAGGGGTTCTTGAATGTTGGTGAAAAATTAGTTTTAACAAGAAAAAGACGATTTGTGTCTACTCATAATGAAATTCTTTACAAAACCCATTTCTTAGGTTTTTCATAAATGATCCAAAAAAATTACCTCTGTTACCTCTACTTCTTCTACTTTTAAAAAAAATCTATCTTTTTCAAGAATAACTTATTTTTCAAAAAATGGATAATCTGGGTCACTTTAGCACACGAGCACCTATAAAAACCATATTTCAATTTTCCCAAAAAAAATTGTTTCGTAGATTCTATTTTTGAGGGGTTCTTGCATGTTGTTGAAAAAATGATTTTTTGAAAAGAGGATGAGTTGGATCTACTCAAAATGATGTTCTCTACAAAACCCATTTCTCAAATTTTTCATTAAAAGACTAAAAAAAATTGCCTCTGTTACCTCCATTGCTTCTAATTGTTTTAAAAAATTATCTTTTTTATGAACTTATTTTTTCAAAAACTAAACAATCTAGGTCTCTTGAGCACATGAGTACCTATAAAATCCATATTTTCAAGTTTCCAAAAAAAATTGTTTCATAGATTCTATTTCTGAAGGGTTCTTGCATGTTGGTGAAATATTAATTTTGAAAAAAAAGGACGATCTGGGTCTACTCAAAATGACATTCTCTACAAAACCCATTTATCGATGGCCCACAAAAACTTAAACATGAGGGACTTCCTAAATGTGGCTACAATTCAACAGAAAATGAAGGCTTGTGAAAGGCAATAGAAAATGTGCGTATAGAATGCACAACTACAGTGTAATCCACAAGCATAGTCACAAAGTTTATCGATGGCCCTCAAAAACTCAAACTCAATTGGTTTTGCAAATGCAACTATAACTCAACAAAAAATGAAGGTTAGCAAAAGCCAATAAAAAATATCTGTACATAATGGACAACTACAGTGCAATCCATAATCGTAGTCACCAAAGTTGATTGATGGCCCACGAAAACTCAAAAAGGAGGGGTTTTCGAAGTGCAGCTATAACACAATGAAAAATGAATATTCGCAAAAGGAGATTGAAAATACAGGGATAAAATGCGCAACTACAATGTAATCCACAATTACAGTCACAAAAGTTGATCAATGGCCCACGAAAACTCAAACACAAGCGTTTTCCTAAATGCGGCTATAACTCAACAAAAAATGAAGTTTCGGGAAAGGAGATTAAAAATATGCGTACAAAATGCACAATTAAGTTACAATCCACAATTGTAGTAGGAAAAGTTGATCAATGGCCCACAAAAACTCAAACACGAGCATTTTCCTAAATGTGGCTATAACTCAACAAAAAAAGTGATTCACGAAAGGCAATAGAAAATACGCATAAAGAATGCACAACTATAGTGTAATCCACAAGCATAGTCACCAAAGTTGATCGATGGTCCAAGGAAACTCAAACTCAAGTGGTTTCCTAAATGTGGCTATAACTTAACAAAAATGAAGGTTCACGAAAGGTGATAGAAAATACACTTACATAATGGAAAAATACAATGCAATCCACAATCATGGTCACCAAGGTTGATAGATGGCCCATGAAAACTCAAACATGAGTGGTTTCCTAAGTGCAGGTGTAACTCAATGAAAAAATGAAGGTTCACGAAAGGTGATAGAAAATACGCGTATAGAATGCATAACTATAGTGTAACCCATAATGTTAGTCATGAAAGTTATTTGATGGCCCACGAAAACTAAAACATGAGCCTTCTCATAAATGTAGCAATAACTCAACAAAAAATTAAGGTTCGTGAAAGGAGATTTAAAATATGCATTCAAACTGCAAAACTACAGTACAATCCACAATCGTAGTCACCAAAGTTGATAGATGGCCCATGAAAACTGAAACACGAATGGTTTCCTAAGTGTGGCCATAACAACACAAAAATTGAAGGTTGGCGAAAGGTGATAGAAAATACGCATATAGAATGCACAACTACAGTTTTCCACAATCGTAGTCACCAAATCTGATTGATAGCTGACAAAACACGAGCATTTTCATTAATGCGGCTACAAATTAACAAAAAATGAAGGTTCATTAAAGCCGATTAAAAATAAACGAACAAAATGCACAATTACAAAAAAATTCACAATTCTAGTCACCAAAGTTGATTGATGGCCCACAAAAACCCAGATATGAGTGGTTTCGTAAATGGAGCTATAACTCAACAAAAAAGGAAGTTTCATGAAAGGTGATAGAAAATTATCATTCATAATACACAACTACAGTGCAATCCACAATCGTAGTCACCAAAGTTGATAGATGGACCATGAAAACTGAAACATGAGTGGTATCCTAAGTGCAGCTATAATTCAACAAAAAATGAAGGTTTGCGAAAGGTGATGAAAATACGCATATAGAATGCACAACTACAGTGTAATCCACAATCGTAGTCAGTAAATCTGATTGATGTCCGATGAAAACTCAAACACGAGCATTTTCACTAATTTGGCTACAAATCAACAAAAAATGAAGGTTGGTGAAAGGCGATTAAAATTAAGCGAAGAAAATACACAACTATAGAAAAATCCACAATTCTAGTCACGAAAGTTGATTGATGGCCCACAAAAACTTGAATATGAGTGGTTTCCTAAATGGGGCTATAACTCAACAAAAAAGGAAGTTTCGCGAAAGGTGATAGAAAATTATCGTTCATAATGCACAACTATAGTGCAATCCATAATCGTAGTCACCAACGATGATCAATGGTCCAGAACACAAGCAGTTTCCTAAATGCTGGTATCACTCAACAAAAATTGAAAGTTTAAGAGAGGCGATAGAAAATTAGCGTTCATAATACACAACTATAGTCTACTCCACAATTATAGTCACCAAAGTTGTAGATGGCCCACGAAAACTCAAACATGAGTGGTTTCCTAAATGTAGCTATAGCTCAACAAAAAATGAAGGTTCTCGAAAGACGATAGAAAATATGCGTACAAAATTCACAATCGTAGTCACCAAAGTTGATGGATGGCCCATGTAAACTCAAACATGAGAGGTTTCCTAAATGCGGCTATAACTCAACAAAAAATGAAGGTTCATGAAAGGTGATAGGAAATACACATATAGAATGGACAACTATAGTACAATCCACAATTGTAGTCACAAAATTTGATCGATGGACCATGAAAACTCAAACACGAGTGTTTTCCTAAATGTGGCTATAAATCAACGAAAAATGAAGATTCGCGAAAGGCAATAGAGAATATGCGTATACAATGCACAACTACAGTATAATGCACAATTGTAGTCACAAAAGTTGACAGATGGCCCTCAAAAATTGAAACTCGAGCGGTTTCCTCAATGTGCTATAACTCAACTAAAAATGAAGGTTCACAAAAGGTGATATAAAATACATGTATAGAATGCACAACTATATTGTAATAAAAAATCGTAGTCGCCAAAGTTGATCAATGGCCCATGAAAACTCAAACCCAAGCGGTTTCCTAAATGTGGCTATATCTCAACAAAAAATGAATGTTCACGAAATGTGATAGAAAATACACGTAAAGAATAGAAAACTATAGTAAAATCCACAATCATAGTCACCAAAGTTGATAGATGCACCATAAAGACCCAAACATGAGCGGTTAACTAAATGCATCTATCACTCAACCAAATATGCATACAAAATGTACAACTATAGTACAATCCACAATCATGGTCACCAAAGTTGATTGATGGCCCACAAAAACTCAAACAAGAGTGGTTTCCTAAATGCGGCTAAAGCTCAACAAAAATTAAATGTTCGCGAAAGGCAATAGAAAATACATGTATAGAATGAACAACTATAGTGTAATCCACAAGCATAGTCACCAAAGTTGATCGATAGCCCACAAAAACTCAAACATGAGTGGTTTTCTAAATGCAAGTATAACTCAATGAAAAATGAAGGTTCATGAAAGGCGATAGAAAATACGCATAGAAATTGGACATCTATAGTGCAATGCACAATCATAGTCACCAAATTTTGTCGATGGCCCATTGAAACTCAAATACGAGCGGTTTCCTAAATACGGCTATAACTCAACAAAAAATGAAAGTTTTTGAAAGTCGATTAAAAATATACGTACAAAATTCAAAACTACAGTACAATCCACAATCGTAGTAACCAAAATTGATTGATGTCTTATGAAAACTAAAACTTGAGTGATTTCCTAAATGCGGCTATAAGAAGAAAAAAATTAAAGTTTGCAAAAGGTGATAGAAAATACATCTACATAATGGACAACTACAGTGCAATCAACAATTGTAGTCACCAAAGTTGATCGATGGCCCTCGAAAACTCAAACACGAGAGGTTTCCGAAGTGGGACTATAACTCATCAAAAAATCAAGGTTCACAAAAGGCGATAGAAAATATGTGAACAAAATGGACAACTACAGTACAATGCACAATCCTACTCAACAACATTGATCGATGGCCGATGAAAATTCAAAAATGAGAGTTTTCCTAAATATGCCTATAACTCAACAAAAAATGAAGGTTCATGAAAGGAGTTTAAAAATATGCTTATAGAATGCAAAACTATAGTACAATCCACAATCGTAGTCACTAAAGCTGATTGATGTCCTATGAAAACTCAAACTCGAGCAATTTCCTAAATGCGGTTATAGCTGAATAAAAAATGAAAGTTCGCATAAGGCGATAGAAAATACATTAGAGAATGGACAACTACAGTGCAATCCACAATCGTAGTCACCGAAGTTGATCGATAGCCCATGAAAACTCAAACATGAGCGGTTTCCTAAGTGGGACTATAACGCAATGAAAAAATGAAGCTTTGCGAAAGGTGATAGAAAATACGCATATAGAATGCACAACTATAGTGTAATACATAATCATAGTCACCAAAGTTTATCGATGGCCGACGAAAACTCAAGTACGAGCATTTTTTGAAATGCGGCTATAACTCAAATAAAAATTAATGTTCGTGAAAGGTGATTAAAAATATGCGTACAAAATGAAAAACTACAGTAGAATCCACAATCGTAATCACCAATGTTGATTGATCGATGGCCCATAAAAACTCAAACATCAGCGGTTTCCTAAATGTGGCTATAACTTAAAAAAAAAATGAACATTTGAAAAAGGTGATGGAAAATACACATATAGAATTCACAACTATAGTGTAATTGACAAGTGTAGTCACCAAATTTGATCGAGGACCAAGAAAAACTCAAACATGAGCATTTTCCTAAATGCAGGTATAACTCAACAAAAAAATGGAGGTTTGCGAAAGGCAATAGAAAAGACGCATACAAAATGGATAACGACAGTGCAATCCATAATCGTAGTCACCAAAGTTAATCGATGGCCCAAGTAAACCAAAAAAACAAGCAGTTTCCTAAGCGCTGCTATAACTCAACGAAAAGTGAAGATTCAAGAAAGGAAATAGAAAATACATATATAAAATGCACAACTATAGTGGAATCCATAATCGTAGTCACCAAAGTTGATCGATAGCCCACGAAAACTCAAACATGCGCAGTTTCCTAAATGCAGCTATAACTCAACAAAAAATTTATTTTCGCAAAGGGCAATAGAAAATACGCGTATAAAATGCACAAGTACAGTTTTATCCACAAGTGTAGTCACCAAAGTTTATCGATGTTAGACAAAAACTCAAACACGATCGATTTCCTAAATATGGCTATAACTCAACGAAAAATGAAGGTTTGTGAAAGGCGATAGAAAATACACATATAGAATGGACAACTACAGGGCCATCCACAATCGTAGTCACCGAAGTTGATCGATGGCCCCCAAAAACTCAAACATGAGCAATTTCCTAAATACAACTATAACTCAAGGCGATGGAGAATACGTGTATAGAATAGACAACTAATGTGCCATCCACAATTGTAGTCACCAAAGTTGATCGATGGCCCACAAAAGCTCAAATGCAAGTAGTTTCCTAAAGACGGCTATAAACTCAGCAAAAAATGAAGGTTTGCGAAAGGGGATAAAAAATACATGTATAGAATTCACAACTACAGTGCAATCCAAAATCGTAGTCACCAAAGGTGATCGATGGACAACGAAAACTCAAACAAAAGCCGTTTCCTAAATGCAGCTATAAGTCAACAAAAAATGAAGGTTCACAAAATGTGGTAGAAAATGCACGTATAGAATGTACAAGTACACTAAATCCACAATCGTAATCACCAAATTTTATCGATGGCCTACGAAAACTCAAACACGAGCATTTTCCTAAATGCGGCTATAAATAAACAAAAAATGAAGGTTCATGAAAGGTGATTAAAAATATGCATACAAAATGCACAACTACAGTGTAATCCACGATTTGGGTTACTCAGAATGACATTCTCTACAAAACCCATTTCTCAGATATTTCATAAAAAGATTCAAAAAAATTTCCTTTGTTACCTCTACTGCTTCTACTTTTCAAAAAAATCTATCTTTTTCAAGAACAACTTATTGTTTCAAAAAATAGACGATCTAAATCTCTGTAGCACACCAACACATATAAAACCCATATTTTTGATTTTCCCACAAAAAATTGCTTCGTAGATTCTACTTTTAAGGGGTTCTTACATGTTGGTGAAATATTAGTTTTTTGAAAAATGGACAATCTAGGTGTACTCAGAATGACATTCTCTATAGAACCCATTTATCTCATTTTTCATAAAAAGTTCCAAATTTTTTCCTTTGTTACCCTACTGCTTCACTTTTCAAAAAAATCTATATTTTTGAAGAAGAAGTTATTTTTTCAGAAAACAGACGATCTGGGTGTCTTTAGCTATTGAGCAGGACCTATAAAACCCATTTTTTCGATTTTGCCAAAAAAATTTGTTTCATAGATTTTTTTTGAGGGGTTCTTGCATGTTGTTGAAAAATTAGTTTTTACAAAAAAGGATGATTTGGGTCTACTCAGAAATACATTTTCTACAAAACTCGTTTCTTAGATTTTTCATTAAAAAATTCAAAAGTTTTACCTCTGTTACTTGTACTGCTTCTACTTTTCAAAAAAATCTATCTTTTTGAAAAATAACTTATTTTTGTAAAAAACATATGATTTGGGTCTTTTTAGCTCTCGAGCACCTATAAAACCCATATTTTTTATTTCCCCAACAAAAATTGATTCGTAGATTCTATTTTTGAGGGGTTCTTGGATGTTGGTGAAAAATTAGTTTTTTTGAAAAAAGGATGATCTGGGTCTACTCAGAATGACATTCTCTACAAAACCCATTTTTGAGATGTTCCATAAAAAGATTGAAAAAAATTACCTCAATTACCTCTACTACTTTTACTTTTCAAAAAAATCTATCTTTTTCAAGAAAAACTTATTTTTTCAAAAAACGGACGATCTGGGTCTTTTCAGCACATGAGCACCGATAAAACCCATATTTTTTATTTTCCCAAAAATAATTGATTCGTAGATTCTATTTTTAAGGGTTTCTTGCATGTTGGTGAAAAATTAGTTTTTTGATAAAATGATGATCTGGGTCTATTCATAACGACATTATCTACAAAACCTATGTCTCATATTTTTCATAAAAAGACTCAAAAAATTTATTGATATTACATCTACTGGTTCTACTTTTCAAGAAAATCTATGTTTTTCAAGAAGTTATTTAAAAAAAAACTAATGATTTGGGTGTGTTTAGTTGTCGAGCACCAATAAAACCCATATTTTTTTATTTCCCCAAAAAAAATTGTTTCGTAGATTCTATTTTTGAGGTGTTATTGTATGTTTGTGAAAAAATAGATTTTTGAAAAAAGGAAGATTTGGGTCTACTCAGAATGACATTCTCTAGAAATCCCATTTCTTAGATTTTTCATAAAAAGATTCAAAAGATTTGCCTCTTTTACCTCTATTGCTTCTACTTTTCAAAAAAAAAAATCTTTTTCAAAATAACTTATTTTTTCAAAAACCAGACGATCTAGGTCTCTTTAGTACACGAGCACCTCTAAACACCATATTTCGATTTTCCCAAAAAATACTCGTTCGTAGATTCTATTTTTTTAGGGGTTCTTGAATGTTATTGATAAATTAGTTTTTTGAAAAAGGGATGATTTGGGTCTATTCAGAACAAAATTCTCTACAAAACCCATTACTCATATTTTTGATAAGAAGATTGAAAAAAATTGCCTCTGTTACCTCCACTACTACTTTTCAAAAAAATCTATCTTTTTTAAGAAGTTATTTTTTAAAAAAATGGACGATTTGGGTCTCTTTAGCACATGAACACCTATAAAACCCATATATTTGATTTTCCAAAGAAAACTGTTTCGTAGATTCTATTTTTGAGGGGTTCTTGCATGTTGGTGAAAAATTAGTTTTTTGAAATAAGGACGATGTGTGTGTACTCAAAACAACATTCTCTACAAAACCCATTTCTTTGTTATTTCATAAAAAGATTCAAAAAAAATACCTCTGTTACCACTACTGTTTCTACTTTTCAAAAAATACTACGTTTTTCAAAAACAACTTATTTTTTCAAAACATAGACGATCTGAACCTCTTCAACAAACCAGCACCTATAAAACCCATATATTTGATTTTCCAAAAAACATTGTTTCGTAGATTCTATTTTTGAGGTGTTCTTGCATGTTGTGAAAAAATTAGTGTTTCAAAATAAGGACGATTACAATGCAATCCAAAATCATAGTCACCAATGTTGATTGATTGCCCATGAAAACTCAAAGACGAGCGGTTTTCTTAGTGCAGCTATACCTCAACAAAAAATGAAGGTTCTTGAAAGGCGCTAGAAAATACTTGTATAGAATGCACAACTACAGTGTAAACCACAAGCCTAGTCACCAAAATTGATTGATGGCCCACTAAAACTGAAAATCGAGTAGTTTCCTAAATGAGTCTATAACTACAGTGCAATCCACAATCGTAGTCACCAAAGTTGATCGTTGACCCACGAAAACTCAAACAGGAGCGGATTCCTTAGTGTAGCTATAACTCAATGAAAAATGAAGTTTCGCGAAAGGAGATAGAAAATACATGTATAGAATGCACAACTATAGCGTAGTCTAGAATCGTAAACACTAAAGTTGATTGATGTGCCACGAAAACTCAAACACGAGCGTTTTCCTAAATACGGCTATAACTCAACAAAAAATGAAGGTTTGTGAAAGGCGATTATAAACTTAAACACAAGAAGTTTCCTAAATGCAGCTATAACTTAACACGAAAAGAAAGTTCATGAAAGGAGATAAAAAATACAGATATAAAATTGACAACCAATGTATCCACAATCGTAGTCACCAATGTTAATGGATGGCCCATGAAATCTCAAACATGAGTGGTTTCCTAAATATGGATATAACTCAACAAAAAAACAATGTTCATGAAAGGCGATAGAAAATACACGTACAAAATGGCTAACTATAGTGCCATCCACAATTGTAGTCACCAAAGTTAATCAATGGCCCACAAAAACGCAAACGCTCAGAGGGTGCTGTCATAATAGTGGTTTACAATTCCTGAGAGGAACGAATTTTAGCTGAAATCACATATTTTTAGAAAATATAATGATTTAAGCCTTAAAAAGTTCCATTTTAAGGATTCCAATTGAAGAGGGTTTGATCAAATCACCTTAGATAAAACCCCCTTGGATTCCAATTGAAGAGGAACAAATTTTAGCTGAAATCACATATTTTTAGAAAATATAATGATTTAAGCCATAAAAAGTCCCATTTTAAGGATACCTATAAATGTGTCTCCTTTACACCTATCAAAATGCTGATAAAAAATCACTTTTGATTTAGCTTTTGGGGGATCAAATGAATTCATTTAAAATTTATTTCAAATGATTATGGTATTCCTCAGAACAAGCTATCCAATGAATATAATTTTAATATGTTTTGGTTTTGTTATGTATTTGTTTTTAAGTTTTATTAAACATAGGTTTTTCATCAAAATGAATTTCTTTGTTCTTCACATGTGGAAAAATAGAAGATTATCAAAAAATTGAAAATATGAGTGCACCAGATATTGAAGTCCTTGATCCAAAAAAAAAAATAAAAATTTTGACATATACAAAAAGTTACGTGTTATATTGGTGCTATGTCTGAATTGTAATTCGTTTGACTTTGAAACTTGATTAAGGAAAAAATATTCAATAAAAACTATCTAACCAAGTGGAAGCACTAGATATCATAGTTACAAATCTAAATTTGAAAGAATTAGAATTTAATCCTTCACGGAAAAAAAGTTATGCATTATACGGTGTGCGTCACTTTTTAAAAATGTTGTTTTCTGAAAAAAATCAATTTTAGTGGGAGATGGAAAAAGAAGTGCAATTTTATTCCAAATTTTTTTAAAATCTACAGACAAAATTTGATGAGACTCTAGTTTGCACCATCTTTAAATTCCTCACAGTTTAGCCGCTATAGGTGCCCGAATGTGAAGATTCAAATAAAAATAATAATTTCAGTGTCCAGTTTGGCCAAAAGTTGTAAACCACTATTATGGGATAATAGTAAATTATAGTGAGGTTTTTCCTAAATGCGGCTATAAGTAAAGAAAAAATGATGTTTCATGAAAGGTGATAGAAAATACATGTACAGAATAGACAACTACAGTGCAATCCAAAATCATAGTCACTAGAGTTGATCGATGGCCCATGAAAACTAAACCATGAATGGTTTCATAAATGCAGCTATAACTCAAAAAAAAATGAAGGTTCGCGAAAGGCGATAGAAAATATGTGTAGAGAATGGATAACTACAATGCAATCAACAATCGTAGTCACGAAAGATGATTGATGGCCCATGAAAACTCAAACACGAATGGTTTAATAACTGTGGCTATAACTCATAAAAAAATGAAGGTTTGTGAATGGTGATTGAAAATACACATACAAACTAGACAACTACAATGCAATCCATAATCGTAGTCACCAAAGCTGATCAAACACGAGTGGTTTCCTAATTATGGTTATAACTCATCAAAAAATCAAGGTTCGTGAAAGGTGATAGAAAACACACATATAGCAGTGTAAACCTCAACTACATTGTAATCCACAAGCGTAGTCACCAAAGTTGATCGATGGACCATGAAAATGTTGGTTCTCAGTTGTGTTCTGATTGGTTTGTCCTTGATGAAAAAATTCACCTTTGGGTATCTATTGGCATGACATTCATGTGGTCTTGGCTAGTTTGACTTGTTACATCGACCGACTGGTACATTAAAGATTCGCTTCGGCCAGACATGTTGCTTTCGGTGTGAAGTCATAGCGATTGTACATTGTCACACTGACCGGTGGTGGGAAGATACATATCGATAAGAATTAGGGTTTTCGGCGTGAGGTCTTGGCGAGTGACCTTCGGTCTCGCCAACATTACACATGGAGTTTCACAGGCAGCTTTCGGCAAGACTTCTCTTTTGTTTCGATGACAGAGGGTGATCCCTATCGGTAGGAGTTATACCGTCGGTACGAAGTCACAGGGAGATTGTTATGTCTCGCTGATCAGAGGATGAATGGGAACACATCAGCAAGAGTGGGGGCATCGATATAATGACATAGCAAACCATGTGGGTCTCACTGATGGAATACATATGGACCTTGTCGGCATAGGCATTGTTTTGTCTTGGTGAACATGAATGATCACGTGGGCTTTCAATAAGACATAGGATGCTCTATGAGATGTCACCCCAACTATACACTATCTTAGTGAAGGCAGATGAAGGACACATCTTGGTGAGAGTGTTGTTTTTGTCACAGCGACTTAAAATGGATAAGGTTTAAGTCTTTCGGTGAAACACAATGATATCTAAAAAATGTCTCCCCGATTTTGGATTGTCTTAGCAACGCCGGATCAAAGGATGACTTTCGGTATGACTCAAGCATTCTACAAGAGGTCTCCCCGATGACGATATGCTATAGCGACACTCATCAAATAGAAGGGTGCATCGGCGACAGAACCATTATGTTACAACAACTTATAAGGGATAAAGTCTTTTGGTGAAACTTAATGAAATCTACGAAACGTCTTCCCGACAGCAGAATGTCACAGCGTCACATAAGAGATAAAAGAGCTTTTGGTGAAACACAGTGTGATCTGCATGGGTTCTTTTTGATATCAAAAGGTTACAGCAATAGTGAATTTAATGAAAAGGGGATCTCGGTAAGAAACTTTCTTATGTCTCAGCGATTGGAAAGAACATAACAAATGAGCTTTCGAAGTGACATAATGTATTCATTATGTCTTCTCCCCGACTTTGATGGGTCATGGCGAAGCGATAACTAAGGGGAGTGTTTGGCGATTTAATTGCCTTTGGTAGGACAATTTGGATATCTTGACGAACGATTAACAAGCTCTATGATTGTGGCTAACATGTGACTTTTCTAAGTATAGTTGCAGGCCGACATCATTGGTTGGCATCGAATCTCAGAATGATTACATGGAAAAATATTCTCTGAGAATTGGGAGGTTATGGTTCTTAGCTGGTGGGCTGTCGTGGTTTTGATGAAAATCTATCAGTTACAATTGGAAATATCTTGATTCAGCGCATAAATTAAAGCTCTCTGGACAGGCGTTACTCTCATCTATAGATTATCATTATTGAGCTTTAGATTCTAAAATTAGCAAGAGTTTCAAATTTTTGTGAAAAATGCATTTTGAAGATTTCTTCATGACAACATACTTGAAATGGACATAAAAACCAGTCTTGAAAACAATGTAGGTTCTATTGTTGTAATTTTGAGATTATCATTCCTTGGTTGTATGAAAATGTATGGATAAACTCTGCAATAATATCTTAATAACAAGATGTAGATATATTGTAAATTTCTTCTCTATATAGTATTTTAGGGATTCAATTATTGAATCTTTAAGGTATTCTGTAGACGAGAAAATAGAGAGTTATGAGCTTAACTGAAAGCAGAGAGATCCTCTAAGAAATGATTATTGTTCTAAAATATAATTTGAGGGGTTGGTGCTCCTTGAGTGGGTGCTCAAAAATTAGCCTATAAGGCATTGTGAATAGTTGTTCAAAAGATTAAGCCTGGAAGGCATTTTGGGAGTGGTTTTTATACCCCAGGAGGGTTTTCCACTCGACAAAATCTTGTCTCTTTGTTCTTCTGAGTTCTCACTGCTTTACTGTGTTGTTGTTATTTCAGTTCACTATTTGGTTATTACTTTTCTCAATTTTGTTTATAAATGATTACATTCAACTCATGAATGCATTAATCAGAGTATATTGAGATCAAATTTGGGCTATGTTTTTAAATCTTTCAAAAATTGGTCAAATCTGTTAAGACACTGATTAACCCCCCCCTCTCAGTGTCATTTTAACTCCAACAATTAGTATCAGAGCGTAGGG
>VDFB02174681.1:0-63658 GCA_007258455.2 Sequoia sempervirens
CCGACAAATCACAAAAAAGGTCTGACAAAGTTGCTTAGCTGCGATGAAGGCTTCACCATAACTCCTTTCCCATTTCATCACAATTTCGATGAACTCCACCAACGAATCACATAAAAGGTCTGACGAAGTTTCTTAGCTGCGATGAAGGCTTCGCCATAACTCCTTGCCCATTTCGTCAAAATGGCGATGAACTTTTTTTGTTGTTTCGACGCTTCGGAAGAGCCATTGCAATTGCATTTTGGTCGTAATTCGTCGGTGGATACACGAAGTTTTCATCGATATTTTGACAAACATCCGAGTCATTTTATGATGCCGACGACTGACAAATCTGCGTCGTTATTTCGACGTTTAATGTGTCGTCAGAATTTTGACAAAAAAATAGCGGCAAAATTGTTTTCATCATTTTGTCACTTTTCTGACAAATATTTGTCGAACGACCGATGAACGTTCGTCGAAAAATGGAGCCAAATTCAATAGTGATAAATTGAAAAGGTGTGGCACATACACAACAAAAAATACCACAAGAAAGTTGCACAAAGATGGTTGAAGGAGAAAAACAACACTTTGCCATAGAATGTCAGGCATCGTGAATCCAAGGAGAAGTTAGCAATAATGATTACTCTACTCAACCAAGTCACTGGTCAAGCAAAAGCCACTAAATGTTAACACTGGATGTTTAATATCATCTCCCACATCATTAATAAAATAGAGTTATATGATTGGCCAAATTTGATCAGCGATAGTCTTCACCATCAAATGACAAAATATTTCAAAATCCATGAGTTTCACATGATTTCATACCTTGTCTACCTAATGGCCTATCAAGGAAAATTCATGGGTTTTAACATCATAGGAACTCTGGATGTACAACATGTTTATCATCATTACCCACAGCTGGAGTTTTCAGAGTCAACACATCACTACAGGAGGGTGAATGATACATTATTGATGCATATACTAAGAGACTTAGACAATGATTTGCATGTACAAATTTCATCAGTTGCCAGGGCAGCAATGGTAGAATGAGTTGATTGGTTCATCCAATTTCCTACCTTCACCTACATTAGAGTGTGCGGTTTCTCAAGTACTCCAGTAATGTTGCCAAGATATCCCATAGATGAGGTGGTTTTCATGGAGTTTCTCAGGCAAGTGTATGTGGTTCACACGTTCTTGCAAAATCGAAAGAAGGATACTTTTAGTTTTCTATTTGAGATGGGTATCTACAGATGCAGATCATTGGTTGATTCCAAGGTGATGGGTGATGAGTTGTAAAAACTTGGCCTCAAGTTGTTCAACAAGAGGTGATCATACGATCCTCATGACATCTTTACATCTTGTCTTGGTCAGAATCAAGCTCATGTGCTTGCAGTTGAAGAATTTTGGGCTAATTGCCAAGACAAATTTGAATTACGAAAGTGTAGTAATAGTAGATTTACACTCTAGCAGATGGTTGATTTCCTGTCAGAGGACGTAGAGGACATATATGTTAAAAATAAAATAGAGAAGCGACTGCTTTCATAAGTCAATTGGTCCATCAAAGAAATATTTTCAATTAAAGAAAGAACAAGCCATGTTGTTAAGAACAACAAAATATTCCTAAACCTCGAGAGAACATGGAAGGAAGCTATTCTGGTTCTAGATCCACTGATAGTGTAGTCATCCCTACCTTCTTCTTCCAAATCGAAACCAAGAATGAAGACTATAAGCCACCCTCCAAAAAGTTTGAAGATTTGTAGAATGGCAAAGAGTGTAAGAAAAAAATTGGATTTCTCCAATGCAGTTAAATAGGAGCAGCCGGAAATTGTATCAAAAGTTCAACCTGAAGAGCCCACACCACAAGTAGAAATAGTGCCTTTAACACCTAATTCTCCACCATCGTCGAGGTCATCTCCCATCAATATTGATTTAGAAGATGAAGAAGTTGATGAAGTTAAAGTTGAGATTCCCCAAAAATTTAGTAAAGACACCTCGTCTTCACTTGAGAACGTCCTAGGAAGGAAGAGGAAGCCTTCATATCAACTGAACTTTGCATAGCTTGACAATGTTTACCAAGATGAACCTATAAAGAAACCAAAGAAACAAGTTCATATAGAGAAGAACCTAGATGGTGAGATTATCATTGAGACTACTACACTCCCAGAAGATAAAAATATAAATGAGGTAGAGATTGATGATTTCATGGTTTTCAAATCCAATCTCGATAGAAGTACTTGGCACATCGATCTGAATTTCTTCGAGGTTGCAACATGAAATCTAAAGGATAGAGTATAAGGCAGCCCTCGAGGCTGAAAATCAGAAACTCTAGCAATATATTTCTAATCTAATTCACTACACTTCATAGGCTACTTAGTTGCTTCCATAGATTCTAGAGACACTGGCTAATCAACATGAGGTAAGATAGTTAATTGTATATGGGAAGCATATGCGAGATTAGATAGAGGAGTTCATCATCAAGGGAAAATTTGTGCTTTCAAATATGTATCAGTTAAGGTAAAACACCTGTGATTTGTGCCAAGGGATTCATGGGTTCCAGCAATGTATGGTGGACGTGAAACCAATGCATGAGATTATCATTGTAGATTCAAAGACAACATATGATTTAGTGGTTGCTAAAGAACATAAAAGAAAAATTCTTATGTGGAGAGAACATCACCTCTTCAAGGTGAAAACTTATGAAAGAATATCTGAAGAACTAGATGAATATAGACAGAAGATTGTGGATGTCCTCAGATTCATAAGTATATTTGTTTCAGAGATCCCTTCTTGATATCATTGTGATGATGGCGGTTTCATTGAACTTGATGAAGTGCAAGTTGAATTCCAAAATCTTGTTCATGACAGTTTCAACAGTGATCCTGTTGTTGGAAAGATGAGTCAGATTGCCATGATGTCAGCAAGATTTCTTAAAGCAGATGATGAGGTCAAATATTTTTTGAGATCAATTGAAGAAGGTGAGGAAATCCTGGAAAAGCGGAATATGGCTTTAGATGGTATCAACACTCCTGATAGAGAGGCAGTTTCTAGCTTTTTGACATATGTGGTTTGATGGCACTTTCAATTTTTTTAAAATCTAAAATGTTCATATTAAAACCCTAAGAATTTTTACCTAAAAATATTTGTTACATATGTTGTAGGGTTCTTATATGAGGTTTAGGGTTTTGTTCATTATATTTTCTTAGCGTTCTATTTTGTTGCTAACTATGTATTGCCTACTGTCAGTCACACAAAAAATTTCATGTTCATTAATGTCATCATGTGACTGGCCCTTCTCGTGTCTAGGTTTGAATCACCTGACTTTTACATCCTTTGTATTGTGTGATTTATAATTCTTAAGCCTACTATTCTCATGTCGTCCTAGAGAAGTCTCCTCTTTTAGAACAACTTAAGTGCACGTGCTCAAAAAGGTTTCCACTTAAGTCCCAATGGCCCTGATAACTTTATCACATATCACTGATTTATTCTTAGGTCCACACCTTCAATTAGCGATGAACAATGGAAAGATGTTTTCCTTTGACATCGCTCATTGCTAATGGATTTTGAGCCTTCAAACTTGTAATAACAATGAGCAATGCCCTGATCTTATGTTCTTGTGTTCTTATCGCTCATCGCGGATCGTCATTGAAAAGATAAATTTGAATTAGGGATAAGCGATATGATGTGATATCGCTTGATCACAGATATGTTTTGAATGTAATTCTCACATTAGAAATATGAAATGAACCTTATAAATGTTGTAAATCTTCTCATCACTAATTTCTTGCAAAATATATGAGGAGAATTAGTGATGAATGAAGGCCTTACATTATATCATTCATCGCTCATCGCAGATTTATTTCAGAAATTGAGTTTTAAATTAGCGATAAGTGATGGGTTTCCTCTAAAGGGTTTTTCTCTCACTAATTTGATATGATCCTATGAGTGATGTCTTTTGTTCCATTTATTTTATGTAGGTTGTATTTGTCTAAAATCTTGTGCCTCCACAACATCTCTCGTCGCCAATAGGATTGTAGGCGGAAAGTTTGAATCGACAATGTGTGATGAAGGGATGAATGTGACCAAACGTTAGGGCACTGGACTAGGGGTTAAGGATCATCGCAAGGATGTTTACATCATTGATGTAGTCGGGCGATGATGAATTAAATCAGAAAAAAGTGATGACCATTAATTATAGGGGCAACATGGCAGGATCTTGGGGACTCTGCGTAAAGAAAAAAGGAAAGCAACGAAAGGACTGGAGAACCGTTAATAAAGTTTAAGGAAGAATGATCCAATGGACTGAAAACCATTGGATGCATAGCTTCATCACTAATTACACCTTGAAATTTGGGGAAGATCAGTGATGAAGTGATGAAGCGTATAAAGAAAGTTTCCCTTTAGGAAAAATTTGTCCTATGTACTTCGCTGAAATTAATGAAAAGCATGGATTAGGTTGGTGATACATACTAATTGTTAGAGATAGACGTGGCAGCATTTGAGGTAGCATTTTTTTTTTCAAGGAGCAAGTTGATAATGATCAAAAAATGATGCTCATAGCCACCTTAGATGAAATTTTAATTGTTATAAGATGAACAACCCAGATTCAGAGCCAAACTGATAAGTTACCAATTCACTCGCACAAGGAGTTCTAAATCATTAATTTTGCATGCTCGAATTTTCTATTTAATGTAGGTTGATTGTTGTCTATTCACACTATGTTTTCAGTCTACAGTATGTGTGAGGCAAAGTGTGAAGTAGGGTAAAAGGCTATTGGTCTATCTTAAGTTGAATTTTCTCATCCTGAGTAAGTTGGTGTGAAATTTGGTTCTCTGGTCTATTTACGAATTATGTTGCTTGAACTAGTTGTAATTACTGGGGTTGGGGTGATTCTCTTGTGGGTTTTGAGTCAAAAATCCTTCTAATTATCACTCTTATAGTTTTAAATAAAATGGGAAAAGCTGGGAAAACAATTTCACCTATTAGGAGGTCTAGCCGACTAAGTGTGTTTGAGTGTCATGAAGACATAGCTGAGCAAGAAGCCATGGCTTCATCTAATATTTCAAAGGGTAAAAGGAGGGCTAGAGGCCATAAGAAGAAATCAATTATGTAGAGTACTTACCACTTGAGGAATAGGACCCTTCCAGGAGGAGCAATCGAGTGCAAAGGAAAGGAATTAGCACTGCTAGTGAAGAAGGCCAAAAAAAAGAAGAGCCACAAAGCCTACCTAGGTAAACCCTTTTCTCCCATCATGCTTTCAGATACTCCTTCGGATGTTGAAGTTGATACTAAAATAGACTATGGCCAGTACCTCCATTCTCTAATGCCATATGGGAGCTCTGATGATGACATACTGGTAATCCCTCCAATTGCATCGAGGACAAGGAGCGATCGGGCATTTTTGGATGTCGGCGACTCTAAATAGCGTTATTGCCTTGTTTTAGTTTTTTATGACACCATGGTCTTTGCATAGGAGGTAATTTTTTTCATGTGTCCATGGTTTTTCTTTTACTTTCCCATGCTAATGTGGAATTCCTCTGGAATATATGAATGAAATCTTTTATGTTTCATACAATGAACGATGTGACAGTGACCACTAATATCCTGCACATGTTTTTTTCTTTTTGTCCTCCCCTATTCTCAAAATATTGTGTATGAAAACACCTAGGGAGTTCTTCGAGGAGTTAGTTAGAATTAGGTTTTTGAAATGAACTCAAATGAAAGTGAAATTGTAATTCAGCCGGGTGCTTGTTGCTCCCCTATTTATATAAAGGGGATTTCATGGCTGAAATGAGAGAGTTCAAAATTTTGCAAGGAAAGGATATAGGATTCAATAAGGAAGTGACATTTTGCAGACACAATGAGTTAAATGTTACAAAGTAACATTCTAATGGTCCATTAATTTCTAAAATTCAATCAAAATTGTATTACCGATTGATTATCTATTGTAACTCTTTTCTTCCTTGGATAAAGCAATGATTTTTTTATTAGTTTATCTTGTAGTTAGTTGAGCCAATATTTAATTGGGCCTAGGATTCAAGATGAATGATTCACAAAATACTTTAAACTACATTGTTCCAGCTCTAAGTATGAAAACACGCTCCTTGAAATAAGTAACACTTCTATCTGAGGTTTGTCGAGCCTTTGATAAAGTGATTTTCATGAAATAGTGCATCTATGCAAAGAAATACTCTTGACCAAATGTGAGATATTATGAGTATGCATGGGATTACCCTCCCTGGGCCTCATACAGCCTGAAGAGAATAAGTAAAGTAGTAATTACTTTACTTAGATGTTGGCCAATCCTCAACCTAGCTGATAATTGGGTCGTTGCAAGCTCATAGGTTAGGACTGAGATTAAGTTTGGTTCTAGAAAAATAACCAACATAAATGGTGACTCCGCTGGGGAAACCTTTGCATCTTTGATACCAGTGTGTCAAAGACCATTTAAAAAGTGTCAAAAAGAATAAATGAACATTTGTTTCAAAAGTTGAAGAAGTTCCAGATCTGCAAATTGATTCGTAGCAGCCCCAAATTTAAAATATTGTGAAGTGACTTTGTTGGACGAGCTCAAAGAAAGATATCCTTGCTTCAAAGATTTTCCTCCTATTGAAGAGGTGGTGACTCTGCTCTACAATTTATGCACATGAAGGGTTGTTGTTTGTTATTTGTGACCTGAAAGTACTCTATTCAAAGTTACAGAAACTGGAGGTGTGAAGGTACACGGTTCTTTGCCTACTTTTGTTTGTTGAACCTATCATATTGAATTCTATTATAGTTCCATTCAAAGCGTTTACAAACTAGCTAATATGGATGGTTAGAATGAGGTTATATATCTTAAGAATTACTATCCATTTTCATTATCACAAGTTACCATCATATTAGCAACTATTTTAATGACCCTTCATATTGGCATAGTTATGATTGTGCACCATTAGTTAAAACCAGATTTACATACATCCATGGATTATCAAAGAGAAATAACTATGCCACTAGAAACTTGGATGCATATTGTCAAGAAGCTTCATAAGTTTGAAAATCCTCAGACAGTTGATACCAAAAGGTGCATGAAACCAAATGTGAATAGGCCTAGGATAAGGCTAGAATGGAAAGTTGTGTTCAAAAGGGGAGTTAAAGAGTTGAACAAAACGAACTTCATAGCTATGCAAGCCCAGTTAAGAGATAAATATACTAGATTTTTTAGTCAAATTGCTACACCTATTGTCAATTCTTTTGATTCATTGTATGACCAACTAGATTTGTCATGGATTGATTACAAGGTTAACAGTATGCCATCTCAAGTCTATAAGCAGATGCCTAGATTTAATGGATATTGTATACACCTAAAATTGGTCATGACATCTAATTAATTAAATACTAGTTATTTAATTAATATTCAACTCCGTATAAATAAATTCTCAATTTATTTATATTGTTCATATTTTCTAATTCTTCAAATCTAAAATCATATTCTTCTAATTTAATTAAATAAACAAATTTCATAAGATTGTTTGATTTAATTAAGTTTCACTAGTCCCAGATTAGGAATTCAAGCACATGTATACAACTTTATGCCAATTTTCACTATGGTCACATGAATTAAATAATTTAATTTTTAAATGAGAATTACTTTCAAACACATAGGCTTATTCTCACACACTTCTTCATCCAATTTTCAAACATATGGTCTTTTCTTCCCACACTTTATTCTTCCATCCATTTGGCATGTTGTCTTTGGTCAAGAGATTCCTCCATCTATTTGGCATGTTGTCTTTGGTCAAGCGGACACTTTCTTGATTCTCTCCATCTCCACCATTCATTTCTCTTGTTCGAATATGGACCGTCGATCGTTGCCACATCACAAGATGCTTGGAAAAAGCCTATAAATACAACCCTTTTCCATTGTATTTTACATCCACATTTGAGTAGAGTTATCATGTTGGAATATCGTTTGAGCATTGGAGCATTTTGGAGTCTTAGAGTTACATTTGATATCATGTTTTGTATCATAGTTAAATCTTAGAATAATACTTTAATTCATAGTTGCATTTTATATCCCACTTTGCATCATAGTTGCATTTTAGATTAGCATATTTATAGTTAGCATTTGAGCATATGTAGAATCATCTTAGCTTCATATCATATCATTTACATTGTATAATCTAGCACCATTATCCATTCATCATAGCATCCATTATCATTTTTATCATATAGTTTCATGTAGGAACTTAATTGGCTTGCATGTTGAATATTATCTCGTTTCTCAAGTTGCCATTTTAACAACCATACTGCACAAAGAAATCTAAGGGCCAAATGGTTTAATAAATCCTTGGGAATAGAGGACAATGAGACGTTCTTAAAAGATTTGTTTAACTACAAAGTAGAGTAGTTTACTTATTTCAAATCTTTGATATAATTCATTTCATTAATGTTTGTGTTGATTTACTAATTCTTCCACATTTCACACACACACAAAATGGCGCCCACCATGGGGCCCGTCCCTATTTCTAACATTTTTTTGTAAAATTCTGTGTAAATAGGCTAGACGTGACGTTTTAGTACAATCATGAGTTCTTTTGGCACATACGATAAATCTTTTAGTGCATACGATTTCTGTTTCAACACATCTGTGGAATCTTCTTGTGCATTCAGTGTCTATTCTGGTGCATTTGATACTTCTTTCAGTGCATCCATCAAATATTTTAGCGCATATAGGGAGTGTTTTAGCGCTTTCGGTCTTTTCTTTAGAACATTGAGTATATGCTTTAGTGCATTCATTAGTTATTTTAGCGCATAGAGTATTTGTTTTAGCACATTGGGTAGTTCTTGTAGCGCATTGATGTTTTAGCGCATATGATGACTATTTCAGCGCATTGGGTTAAAATTGAAAAATCCAAGAACCAATTTGTGTTTTCTACTTGTAGGTACTTTTATATGCTATTCAAAGACAAATTTATCAAACTATGGATGATTTATGCAAGGGATAGAGCTATTTAAATGCTTTCTTTTTCTTAAGATAGGCATCTAGCTTAATTAGGAAGGATAAAGAATACCATGTCTTTCGTGCTTGATGAATGGTAGGCATATGCTCTCTCCTTAACTGGGTGACCAAAAATCTAGACCCATTCACTTTTGTTTTATACTTAGAGGGTTTGCCTTGTGGGAAAAAGTAATCGCCCAAGGGAACCACCCAACTAGTAACACGCTAAATCCAAGCAACTTACAACCAGGATATAAATGTGGGTACTTGGGGAAAGTTGAAGTATCACAAGGATTGTTCCGACAAGAAGGGAAACAATGGTCTCTTGTTGCATGGATGATCCCCAACAAATAAAATGTCTATATTAAAACCCTTTGTTGTAGTAATGCCAAAATCCTTAATCTATTTGTTGGTGTAAGAATGGTCGTTCTAAAGTCGTCCCACATTCTTGTGGCTTTTAGTAGAGATGAGAAATATGCCATGGGAGATTCATGGGTATTGATGCTTGGTTTCCCTATAGAAGTGAGTGTCATGGAGGGGAGTCAGTGGGGTCAAACATCTAATCATCCGCTATAAGTAAGCGCAGCTAGAGTAAAATCCAAGTGGGAATTCAACAAATATAGTCCTACACAGCCTAAGTTGTACATTCTTGATGTGTCTTTACCAATGTGTTTTTGAACCAATTTCAAACAAAAACATCACATGTTGAAAGTGAAAACCTTTATTCAAAAAAACATTCATTGAAACAACCAAGTCTCTAACTGGAAAATCCAAAACATCAAACAAATTTCCAACAAACTGCATCATTTTCCCAGTTCAACGCATCTGTTGCGTCTTCTAGTGCATAGGTGAAATCTTTTAGCGCATATGATTGTTGTTATAGCACATCTATGAAAAAATATGGTGCATCTATCCTCTATTCTAGTGCATACAGTCAATCTTTTAGCGCATCTGTGCAAAACTCTGGCGCATATTTCATCTATTCCAGTTCACACAGTCAATCTTTTAGTGCATCTGTGCATTTTTCTAGCGCTTTTACCCTCTATTATAGCATATTTTTACATTTTTTTGGCACATCGACCCTTTGTTATAGCACATATGTACATTTTGTTGGCACATCAACCCTCTGTTTTAGTGCATTCAGGAAATCTTACAGCGCATCTATGAAATTTTTTGGTGCATTTCTCCTCTGTTTAAGTGCATCTGTCAAATCGTTTAGCGCATTCAGGCTCTTTTTTAGCACATCCATTAAAGGAAAAAACCCAAGAGTTAAACTTGTCTCTTGTTTCATAGTTTGAACCAAAATTTAAGAGTTTTCTCAAGTCCAAAATCATTCATTAGGTACCTTGGAATCTAAACTGGTTAAAATTGACCTCTACAAGTGGAACTCTCCAACCTAAACCAAGATCTAACATCTCAAAGTGCCAAAATAAACAAACTTATCACATATTTGATTATTCAGCCTAGTTTCATCATCAGGATTTATCATCCTCTCATCACGAAATGAAGTTATATAGTCAAATCAGACTTAGTCTCATTAGAATTTGTCATTCTATTTGACTTAGTTGCAATCCTTGGTACTCTTCCAAACTTATATCAAAGTTTAGTCAAAACTATAACACTTGTATGCCCATTCAAACAAGGTTACAAAAATAAAAACTCAAGGAGAAAGGTCTTCAAAATCAAAACATTAAAGAGCCAAAACCTTTTAACTCCAAACATTGAAACTCCAACCATTGAAATTCCAACCATTGAAACTCCAATCATTGAGACTCAAAACACCAAAACTCAAAATAGTGAAACACAAAACACCATGGCTAAGGCTAAAGAGAATCCTTTCCATGGACTCAACAACACTGAAGGATAAGAAATAACAGAGGAAGATATCCAACATGCTGAACAAGACCCCAACTTCCACAAATACTTAGAAAATATTTTTGAAATAAATGGGGAAAAGTACCTCCTTATGCTAGCTAAACAAGGTGCCAAATTACCCAAAGTCTTTGATGTGAATCAATTGAAAGCACCTCCAAAACAAACCAAAAAAGAAACTGAACAAGTGGTTGCCCTAACTCACCAAATGAATAACCTTCAACAACAAATTCTCAATATGCAAAGAGGAACCTCAAAACGATACTTGATCCAAGAAATTTGTCCATATCCGTTTGATCAAATTATCCACATGATTCTCTTTCCAAAACATTGAAAATTCCCAAAATACGACAAATACAATGGCAAAACCGATCTGATAAACCATGTGAGGGAATTTCGAACCATGAGTCTTGAATTTGCATATCAGGAAACTTACTTAATGAGATTATTCCCACAAAGTCTAGGTGGACAATGTCTTGAATGGTTCTCCAAACTCACCCCACCAATTAACACCTTTGAGGAATTGGTCAACAAGTTCATCACCCAATATTATTACAATATTCAACATGACATCACCATGAAAGATATTTGTAACTTCAAACAAAAGAAGGGTGAATCATTTGTTGTATTCTTGCAAAAATGGAGAAGGTTATTTGCATGATATTCTCATCCCGTACCCAAAAAGGAAAATATAGAAATCTTTATTGACAACCTCAATGACGAGATAAGTTATAGATTGGAATTGCAATGTCCCCCAACCTTCAAAAAATTGATTCAAAATGGGATTAAAATTGAAGAGGCTTTGGTCAAGAGAGGAGTCATCAAAATATACAACAAAAACAACTCATCAAACTCCTCCAACAATTACAATAGTGGTGACAAACCAAAGTTTTGGCAATGAAACAAGAATGTGGGAACCAACGATGGTGCAATTGAAAACGAAAATGCAAAACCTGTGTTCAACGTAACCACCACTGCCACCAAAAATAATCAAAACAACAAACCATCCAACAACCAAAACAACAACCGAAATGTCACCCAAAGCAACAATCAACGTAATGTTGAATCTAGAACACCATCGTATCGAACGTCCTCAAATTAGAGGAGGTTCACCCCTTTAGGACAATCATTAGAACTAGCATTGAAGGAACTTCTCAAAGCTAAAGTCATAATGTTATCAGAGGCAAGAAATTGGGAACCACAAATTAATCCTCCATGGTGGAATGGTGCTCATTTTTGTGACTTTCATCGCAACAAAGGACATAAAACCAATGACTGCATGCAATTAAAGGACTTGATACAAGATTTAATTGACAAAAAAACAATATTTGTAGAAGGACCCCAAACCAACAATGATCATGGAGCATTCAAGAACCCCCTACCCAAATACAAAAAGGGGAATCTTCTTCAAATACCAAAGGAAAAAACATAAACTATGTCTATGACACCATCATTCTACACATCAAAGTGGTTGATGATCAAACCAAAGATGAATCGGATCTTATTGCAAATGATAACTCAACAAACAATAACACCATCGAACATGAACAAAACATCATTGCAATTGAAAATCATTACCATGATGTCGACACTACCTCACATCAAATCAATGTTATCAAAATCAAAGAGAAACAAGACAACACTCCCATCAATGCGATCACATGAGGACAAGCTAAGGTAACATTGAAAGGAGCTACCCCTTCTACGTCCAAATCAACTACTACTATCCCTACAACCCAATATAACATAGTTGATCAGTTGCAGAAGATACCCGCACAAATATCCATATTAGAACTTCTCAAGATTTCACATGCTCACAAGGAAATCTTGGAATAAAATCTAGTTGCCACCATGATACCAAACAATCTAGAGGTTTTCCAATTTCAGACTATGGTGGGACATTTGACTGCACCACACTGCTTATCCTTTTCTGAACACAACGATGTATTTGTTAATCATCCCCACAACACTGCCCTACACATTGAGGTCTTAATCCACAAACACTGCATTAAACGTGTTCTAATAGATGGAGGAGCTGGACTGAATATTTTTACTTTGAAACTTGTCTGTGCATTGGGCTATTCAAAAAATGCTATTGATCCTAGAAGGAAAATCACAATAAAAGCATATGATGATGAGGAAATTCACAAGGGCTGATAGTGTTACCTATTCAAGTGGGACCAGTTGTCAGATATGTAGTATTCCAACTGTTAGATAAGGAGTTAACCTACAACATACTCTTGGGAAGGCCTTGGATTCATGACATGCAAACAGTGCCATCTACATATCACCAATTTTTGAAGTTCTCATTCAATGGGAAGGAAATCACTATTGCAACTAACTCAAACAACCCCCAATATTGCAACACCCTCAAGACAACCCAAGATGATTTTGTACCACACAACAGGGAAGCTCCAACTCAGGGCTCATCAAATGATGGGAAATAACTAAATGCCTTGTCAAAGTGGGTGGAGAAAAGGGACCAGTTAAAGGATAAGGATATCAGTGATGCCAATCTCTCAAGTAAAGAAATTACATCAAATCCTACTCCACAAATCAGGAAAGTCAACTCAAATCCTTATCAAAACAAGTTGCCAAGATCCAATTGAAAGACAAGGGCATGGGGGAATACTCATTTGAGCAATCCTTATGTTTATCACAACTTTCATCTTATCCAAATTCATATGGGCAGCCATCAACATCTAGACAACAATCATCACAACCCAATACACTCTTTGATGACACCTTTGTAAGAGCAGGCACATTAGTGGATGATTCAAATGACAAAGAGGTTTTAAATTGGTTATACAAAGACGAAGAATCATCACAACTATCCACCTCAAGTGTACAAACAGAGTAGTATGGCAAAGGAAAGACAGTCATGGAAAAAATATGATATGAGGGAAAAGGTCCTATTGGTAAAAGGAAAGAACGCATCACAAAACTGATACAACCCATCACAATGCAAGCCAAGGATAAAACAAGATTGGGGTATAGAGAAGAATCAAGAGAAGAAGCCCGACAACAAGTCATTGAAATAATCCTACAACTACAAGCTAGTGATGATCCTGAAACTGATTCAAATGAATATGAGTGGGATTCACTATTTGAAGTGTCTTGTCATGATAAGGAAATTGATGTGGTACAAAATTATTCACCCATACGTGAGGAAGGTCAAAATTTAGGTTGTATACCACTTGAAATAGGATCACAACATATTGATGATTCCAGCAAAGACGATCAAACTCGGAGTGAAATGGATAATTCAGAGGAGAGTTACCTTATAGATATTGATTTCACTATTGGAAAATCCAAAGGCATTACCATCGGGACCCTTACTGCCTCTGACTTTAGCCAATCCAATGACTCCTTACCCCTCGTACATCTTGAACTCATAGATTGGGATCAAACTGAGTCGTCGGACATCCCTTTCTTTTCAAATGATGAGGCCATTGTCAACTTCCTCTATTCCACCAATCCCAAAACAGATTCCACCATTGAACATCGTAACAAAGCTTCCAACAAGGAGAGTGTCAAATTTTCCAACTGCAAAATGAATAATATAGGAAATAGATATGATGGTGAAAACCATTCAATGGTAGTATCAAATCAAGAAAAAGTAAAAATAAAGAGTGTATCCAATGGCGAAAACCTTTTTGAGGCACTGAAGGATGGAAGACTTGACACACTCCCCGAACACTTTCAAGAACGATCTAAAGTATTGGTTGAACCCACTCATTCTATCAATATTGGCAATGAATAAACAATAAAGACTATCCATTTAGCAGAATCCTTGACAGATCAAGAAAAACCAAACTTCATCAAATTCTTCATAGAAAGACAAGTCAATTTTTCTTGGTCATATGCCGACATGCCAGGGATTGATCCAAAACTCATCATGCATCACTTATCACTATCAGCAAGGATAAAACTGGTCAAGCAAAACTTAAGGAAAATGCATCCGTATATTGCCATATTGGTAAAAGTAGAACTGAAGAAGTTATTAGATGTAGGATTCATTAGACCAATTGACTATGTTGAATGGATATCAAACATTGGGCCTATTTAAAAACCATACAAAAGCATCAAAATCTACACAGATTTCAGAGATCTCAACAAAGCTTGTCCAAAATATGGCTTTCCTCTACCCAATATTGACATCATTGTTGACCTAACAACAAGGCATGGCATGTTGTCACTCATGGATGGTTTTTCCAACTATAATCAAATCAAAATTGCACCTAAGGATCAAGATAAGGTAGCCTTCACATGTCTGTGGGGAACCTTTTGTTGGAATGTCATGCCATTTGGGTTGAAGAATGCAGGAGCAACTTATCAACATGCTATGACAACAATCTTTCATGATATGATGCATACCTTCATGGAAGACTATGTGGACAATCTGTTAGCAAAATCATACACCAGAGAAGGAAACCTAGAGATCTTGGATAAAATCTTCACCAAATTGGAAAATTTCAATGTACGACTGAACCCAAAGAAATTTATGTTTGGGGTGACTTCAGCCAAACTCTTGGGATATATAGTTTTAGAAAATGACATTGAGGTAGATCCTACAAAGGTCAAAGCCATCATGGAGATGCCACCACCCAAGAACATCGGTTAGCTACGATCTCTGCAAGGGAGATTCCAATCAATCTGAAGATTTATCTCACAGCTGGCAGACAAAACCCATCCTTTCACTCACTTGCTACATAAGAATGTATCTTTCCAATGGGATGAGAAATTTTAAGGAGCCTTCAACCAATTAAAACAATATCTAATGAGTCCACCTATCTTGATACCACAAGCAGAAGGGAAGCCACTCTTATTATACATAGCAACAATTGAGATATCATTGGGAGCCTTGTTAGCGTAGGAGGATTCAATAGGAAAAGAAAGGGAAATCTATTATATCAGCAGAACCTTAAATGGCTATGAGATCAATTATGCCTTCATTAAAAAGGGTTGTATTAGTAGAACCTTAAATGGCTATGAGATCAATTACACCTTCATTAAAAAGGCTTGGCTAGCAGTAGTGTTCACTACCCAAAAATTATGACACTACATGCTCACCCATACCATCAAATTGATAGCCAAGATAGATCCATTGAAATACCTTCTTAGAAAAGCTAATCTAACTGGAAGACTAGCTAAGTGGTCATGATTCTGAGTGAATTTGACATCCAATATGTTGATATGAATGCAATCACAGGACAAGAAATCATAGATCAATTGGTGGAAGCACCATTGCAAGACAATCATCCAATCAACATTGAATTTCTAGATGTTGATGTCCTAATGGTGTCAACACAACAATGGTTCTTGTACTTTGATGGCTCTTATATACAACATGGATTAGGTGCCAAAATTTTGTTTATCTCCCCACAAGGACATACCATTCCCAAGTCCTATAGACTAATGTTCCCTTGCACCCACAACACAGCCAAATACAAAGCCTTGATCATTGGAATCAAAGTAGCAGTTGAGTGGAAGATCACAGAGTTACATGTCTATGGGGATTCACAACTAATCATTAATTAGGTAAACAATGATTATCAAACAAAGGATGAAAATTTGATGCCCTATAAAATAATGTTTGATGACTTCAAAAAGTACTTTTTGGAAATAATATTTGAGCAAATTCCTCAAAGCGACAATAAAGTCGCTAATGCCATGGCAACCATTGCTTCTCTCTTGCAATTTTTTGAGAAACGAGCCCATTATGAGTTCATGGTGGAACAACTATTCAACCCATCCTATGAAAACCCTAAATCCCAAGTTATCTACCATCTAACTGAGGCTAACACTCCCTCTACGGGAAAATCTATATGTACCTGAAAGACAATACTCTCCCTCCCAAATTGTCCCGCAATCAAAAATGAAACTTCATTCGTTAGGCTTCCTAACATACACTTATCATGGATGTCCTTTATCAATAGGATCTTGAAGGAACTCTCCTCTGCTATTTGGAACATGACGAGTCTGAAATAGCTTTACAAGAAGTTCAAGAAAGTGTTTGCAGAACTCATTCAAGTGGTTTAACTTTAGCCAAGAAACTCCTCTATTTGGGATATTACTAGCCAACTATCGAGAGGGATTCTTTTTAGTTCATCAAGAAATTCCAAAAGTGTCAAGTTCATGGAAATATCATCCATGCACCATCACAGGAACTTCAACCTTTTGCATCAACATGGCCCTTTTGTCAATGGGGATTGGACCTCGTGGGGAAAATTCATCCATCTTCATTAAATGGACACAAGTTCATTATCACAGCCATTGAGTATTTCACAAAGTGGATTGAAGTTGTCCCTCTAACCACCATCATAGGAAAAAAAAAAAATTCCTTCATCCTAAACTACATCATCTGTCGATATGAAATCCCTCAATCCATTATCACTAACAACGAAAAACCTTTCAAAAATTACGACATTAATGAACTTTGTGAGAAATTTCACATCCAACATCGGTTTTCTACACCATATTATCCTCAAGGGAATAGCCAAGTAGAGGCCTCAAACAAAACTATCCTAAAAATCTTAAAGAAAATCATCAACGATGTTGGACGTGACTGGCATGTTCAACTAAACCCTGCTTTGTGGGCTTATCAAGCCAACGTCTGCACCCCAAAAGGAGCTACACCATACACTCTAGTCTACCGATCAAAAGCCATTCTACCTATTGAGGTTGAGCTACCATCACTCTATGTGTCTCTAAAAGGGATCATTTCAAATGAGGATTATAGAGTGTCTAGGTTACAAGAATTGGAACTCTTGGATGAACGTTGTCAGCATGCAGTGGATCACCTGAAAGCCTATCAACAAAGGATATCCAGAAGATATAATCACAAAAGTGAAACCTAGAACATTTTAGGTTGGTGAATTAGTCTTGAAAGAGAATCCCCGTAATCAACAAGATCGAGAGAAGAAGGGGAAATTTGAACCAAATTGGCTAGGTCCCTTTGTCATTTTGTCAGTCTTCGGATTAGGAGCATATTAGTTATCCACACCAAAAGGGGATTTGCTTGATGAACCCCTCAACAACTTGCATCTCAAGAAATTCTACACCTGACTCATCCATTGCATCAGAAAAAGTCCAGAAAAAGTACAAAAATATCAGAAAATGTACTAAAAAAATGGTTGCCTTGATGAAAACCCGGCAAACAGGGGTCTCGGTAACAACCAAAAAAAAATCATAAAATCTAAAAAAGTGTAATAAAAACTAGTGAAAACCTGACAACAGGCGCTATTTGTGATAGGTTAGCTTTTCCATCTATTTGAGCATGTCGACCATTCTCTTTCACCATTCATCTACCTATCATCGGAAAGCTTCATGTACATAACCTGGCATTGCGGTCGTGTCTCACCCTAGACTGGGGGAAAAATCCTAAACTCATTGGGAGCAATAAACTTTGAGCTTGAACCAACATACAAACAACAATATTACAACACAACCCAAAGCAATGATCATAGTGCAACCAAACATTGAACATCAAACACCATCAAAAACACATCAACCATCCAAAATCAAAATAGCCAAATCAATCATACCAAAAAAAAACTTTAAAATGGATGATGTTCCTTTTGAATCATGGGTTTATCACGTCAAACACAAATGTTCAATTGTTGTACTTTGATTTTTTTTATCATATCTTTGGAGCCCCTCAATGATGTATCGAAATAGAGGAGCCAAGAAGGAGTATGATTTTTCTTTGTCTTTTGTCTATGAGTTGATCATTATTATTGTGCAAATTGTCACAGGACATGTTCTACAAAGTATCACTAATGACATTTTGAATTTGTATAGGAAAATGGTTAACTCTTTTCTATTTATGCAAGCAATACTCAGGTCATCTAGATTAATTATACTTAGATGCTTGTGTTAACTTGCACTATCAAACATCATGAAAGTAGTACTCAGGTCATCATGGTCTAAATATGCCATTGATGCTTGTACTCACTTTCAAAATTTTAAAGGCCCGATGATGATAAAAAGAAAAACAAATCGGCTATTATGAATGACAACTTTTGCATATGAGATTTGCATGGTTATAGTAGATTGCATCCATGTTAGTTTGCATCTGTATTTATGGGATTTCCAAAGCTGCAACAATGATTTTATCTCTTGCACTACTGGATTGAGTACACTTGATATTACCAAAAACACATCATTTGCATACATTAGAAAACATTATCACATCCTTCATCCATCCATACATCACATCATTTATTTGCATCAGAAAACAAAAAAGACGTGCATCACATCTCATTTACATAATCAAAATCATTTCATATAGTTTCATTACGAAAGTGGTTCACTAAGTTTAAATGAGTGAGTCTCTTCAGATTTCCAAAAGAATTGGAAAATATGTTAGGTTTTTTGAAGCTTAACTTAATAAAGAATCAGCTAATGAAAACCTTCCCATGACTCTTAGAAGTTGGATAGATTCACTCATTTAAGCTTAAGACCCTATAAGTTTTGAAGCATTACAAATTTAGTTAAGCATAATTATTTGTATCATATAACCATGTCATTACAAAACATCATCCACATCATCTATATAATCATTATATCCATACATAATCAATATGAACATCACATATCATCACATCTCATTGACATAATCATATCCATCTCACATAGTATAAAATATCATTTGCATAAATCCATAAAGCATATCACATGATCACACATTATCATATCATTCTTGCATGCATCACATAATCATCACATATCATAAATAATAGAAATTAAATGCATCCATCATAATCATCATGATCATCATTATAACATAGAAATTAAATGCATCGTAGACATCCATCATCATATAACATCGTATAGACACATAGATCATAATCATCGCCACATATCATATAACCTCAAAATCATAATGTCAAAATGTACAAGGATATCCAAAGGTATGAAGAGATACATCAATATAAAAAATGGTAGTATATCATAAAGTCTGTCAATAAGAAGAATATCATCAATGTCTCAACTGAATAAAGAGTGTATACATGTCCAAGAATACATCATAAAATCATAAACTAGAGATATGTCATGCTCCCCCCAGATGGTGTTGGCATCCTAGGACCAGTACCTCCCCCTCCACTTGTCAGACCCGCACTAGGATCTCTCCGATCTCTAGGAAATGGTTGTGTAACACCCACACTAACTGTATGAGACTAAGACCTGCCAGATTGAGACTATGCAAAGCTCTCCCACCGCTCGGGAGGAAGCACCTCATGATATTGGCCCCTATAGAACTCAGCCTCCTGGGCGGTATAGTGGACCTCTCTGAAATAATCTGAGGTACTGGAAATTGCTGCAGCATGTTGTAGCCTCTCAGTGATGAACTTGGCCTACTCCACCTGTCGTCTCAGGACATCCCTCTTGACATTCAACATGGAAATCTAACCCTGCACCTGTCCCTATACCTATCCCTAAGCCTGTACCTATGTAAGTTGTCCTTGTACCTGCTGCCTAACAACATCTCTCTCAGCCATCAGAATCTGCACCTGCCCCTATTTCTACCTAAGAAGAGCCTGTACCTGCTCCAACTGACCCTGTAAGGTCTCAACCTATACCTGGAGTGTAGCAATCTATGTTTGCTATTGTGGTGAGGGTAGCAAAACCTCCACATGTTGCCTCTTGTGAGGCACTCTCAACTCACCAACATCTGTCTCTAGTCCTCCACCACCCCATCATCTCCCCCATCACTCTCCTCATCATTGTCGTCATCACTGTTATCCCCCTCCTCACTACACTCCTCCCCTACTCCTCCTCCTCACCATGCTCCTCCTCCACCTCCTCTCTTCATCGCCTCCGACCATGACCTCTTTCCTCCCCCTTCGCTAACAATGGTGCAGGCTCATCTGGAATCATGATCTGTGGGAATGGATGTGTAAGCATATACATGGCATAATCCTTTGATATTAGCACATCAGTGATCTCTGGATGCACCTACCAAATGATGGTCAGTAATGTTTGATAGTGCTCAACAACTACATCATAAGACAAACATGGCCCCCACTCTGTCGCATCTTGTTGTCACCATGCATAATGGGTTACCCCCTAGGGCATGGCCTGAACCCAACCATACTGTCTCAAAACTCTCAGTAGCATGAATCTCTCAATGATGAAATGAGTCTGACCAATCAAATACATCAACTGAAACAAATACGGCATCTCTGTATCATCCTCGAGCCACTGCTCACAATCAACATATGGCTGCCATACCACTGCCTCTAGATCATCCAATGCCCTCCTCCAATACTCCAACATTCCCAGCCTAGGTTGAACAAGTCGACCTACATAGATATGAACATAAGGCCTCATGGCTGGCCTATGTCTATCTCCCACGAGAAGACTAACTGCTATATGCTCCCAGGCCCAGACCTAGAGCAATGTGACCCCCGTGGATAGACTGGCCCCTCGAAGGTAGACCACCTAGTGTAGATCATGATAAAGATGGGCTAGCATACAACAACCCCATGCATATCTCATCCCATGCACAATCATGCTCTCTAAAATCCTTCCCCATCCAACTGAGAGTCCCTTTGACCTACAGTCAGGACAAAGGAACCCTCCAATGAAACCAACTAATACAAATGATAAAGTAGTATATGCATCGACCATGTCCCTCCACAGAATCTCGTAACTACTAATGGTATCATCCTAAAATACCTAGCGTAGCACATCAGTCCCACCCTGCTCATGTGAATCATATATGACCAACTGTCCAACCATAGGAATCCGCAGAATTTGATATACATCCTTAGGAGTCACCATGATCTCACCAGTGGGAAAATGGAAAGTGTTATGCTCACTATGCCATCTCTCAGCTAAGGCTATTAATAATCGCCTGTTGATCCTGATCTGGGGCATATCGATAAGAGATGACAACCCACATTGTGTAATAATGGTTGTCTTGGGCTGTGTCAAATGGCGAATCAGATCCCAAGTCCTCGAGAACTACTCTCTGATCTATAAACTAGTCAAAGGCTCCTATCATCACAAAATCGCAAGTTAGTCCATCAATCAACCAACATCAACTGACATCAATCAATCTATCCAAATCAATCAACCTATCAATCTAATAAGCTCTAGTGAGACTTTGATCAAATCTCGTGAGCATCAATCTAGCAACTCAACTTTTCCTATCATGAGGTTTATCAAATCAATCAAATCAAACTCGCCTATCATGAGGTTTATCAAATCCATCAAATCAACCTCGCCTATCATGAGGTTTATTAAATCAATCAATGCACCTCGCCTATCATGAGGTTCATCAATCAACTCAACCTTGCCTATCATGAGGTTTATCAATTCAATCAACCTATAATTGATCCTCGCCTATAATGAGGTCAATTATCATCATCCTATCATTGAATCTCACCTATCATGAGATCAATGGACATATAACCTATCAAAATCATCAATCATCATCAACACAATAGTTGACGCGATCACACATCATCACAATCACGGAGTCTCAACAAGAAAATCATCAAACTTCATCAATGTGCTAGAATATTCTTTCTATGCACTAAAAAACCATATGTGCTAGAGAAATTCATCAATGCGCTAAAACAAAGGTTCTATGCACCGAAACATTTCACTGATGAGCCAGAACAGAGTCCCAATGCGCAAAAGTACCCAATGCGCTAATCTAATTTCCCTATGTGGTAGAAAATTCTATGTGCTAAAACAGTTCATGATTGCATTACTTCGGATCACCTATGCGCTACTTTATCCTATGCGCTCATTCATTTATCCTATGCACTACATCAGCAATCCTATGTGCTAGACTAGTCAATGTGCTATAACAGTCTATGTATGCGCTATTTCGGTCTCCTAATGTGCTAAAACACTTTAAAACCGAATTCAAATGAAAAAGGGAGGGAAAAACATAATGCACAAAATATGAGGCAGTTTTTGAGGTACTCGTTGGAGGTTCATACGTTGTTGGGCGGTTGTACTGTCTGACTCACTTGAATAGGTGCGTGTGGTAAGGGATCACCATTTTGCTCCAAGTTTTCTCAATCACTCTCACTCACAAAGTATTCAAATTGAAAAATGCACAAATGACCTTTCTAATCATCTTTTTAACCTTTTAAAGGTTAAATAAGTGGCATTTTATGGGGTTCTTTTATTTTTAATTTTCAAAGGAGCCTTAATTAATCAGATTATCACCTAGTGGCTTATACATCATTTTTTGGGAGATAAATCATTTTTGAAGCATAAAATTTTGAGATCATCATCAAATCATTGAAAAATCATCAAAATTTTCAAAAAAATTCAAAATTCACCGATTTATCTCCCGAGGGGGCATATATCCGTCAATATCTGAAAATCAATGTCTGGGGCATTGAAAAAAAAAATTCTTAGCATCAGTAAATACTATGCTCTAAAAGCATAATAGAATGTAAATGGATACTCTAGTAGATATATCAGAAGCAATTTTAAGATGAAAGTTATACTGTATACGAATCTTAAATATGGTAGAGCAACATTGCATCTTTGATATCAGTGTATCAAAGACTATTTAAAAAGAGACAAAAAGAATAAATGAACATCTAGTTCAGAAGTTGAAGAAGTTCCAGATCTGCAAATTGATTCGTAGAAGCCCGAAATTTAAAATATTGTGAAGTGACTCTGCTAGACAAACTCAGAGAAAGATATCCTTGCTTCAAAGGTTTTCCTCATGTTGAAGAGGTGGTGACTCTTCTCTACAATTTATGCACATGAAGGGTTGTTGTTTGTCATTTGTAACTTGAAAGTACTCTATTCAAAGTTACAACAACTGGAGGTGTGAAGGTACATGGTTCTCTTCCTGCTTTTGTTTGTTGAACCTATCATATTGAATTCTATTATAGTTCCATTCAAAGCATTTACAAACTAGCTAATATGGATGGTTAGAATGAGGTTATATATCTTAAGAATTACTATCCATTTTCATTATCACATGTTAAAAGCCCAAGTTACCATCATATTAGCAACTATTTTAATGACCCTTGATATTGGCATAGTTATGATTGTGCACCATTAGTTAAACCTAGATTTCCATACATCCATGGATTATCAAAGAGAAATAACTATGCCACTAGAAACTTGGATGCATATTGTCAAGAAGCTTCATAAGTTTGAAAATCCTCAGACAGTTGATACCAAAAGGTGCATGAACCCAAATGTGAATAGGCCTAGGATAAGGCCGGAATGGAAAGTTGTGTTCAAAAGGGGAGTTAAAGAGTTGAACAAAAGGAACCTAATGGCTATGCAATCCCAGTTAAGAGATAATCAAACTATATCTGTTAGTCAAATTGTTGCACCTATTGTCAATTCATTTGATTCATTATATGACCAACTAGATTTTTCATGGATTGATTACAAGGTTAAAAGTATGTCATCTCAAGTCTTTAAGCAGATGCCTAGATTTAATGGATACTATATACACCTAAAATTGGTCATGACATCTAATTAATTAAATACTAGTTATTTAATTAATATTCGACTACATATAAATAAATTCTCAATTTATTTATATTGTTCATATTTTTTAATTCTTCAAATCTAAAATCATATTCTTCTAATTTAATTAAATAAAAAAAATTCATAAGTTTTTTTTATTTAATTAAGTTTCACTAATCCTATATTAGGAATTCAAGCACATGTATACAACTTTTTATGCCACCTCACCAAGGTCACATGAAATTAAATAATTCTAATTTTTTGAATGAGAATTATTTTCAAACACATGGCTTATTCCTCACACACTTCTTCAATCAATTTTCAAACACATGGTCTTTTCTTCCCACACTTTATTCTTCCATCCATCTGGCATATGTTGCCTTTGGTCAAGAGATTCCTCCATCTATTTGGCATGTTATCTTTGGTCAAGCGGACACTTTCTTGATTCTCTCCATCTCCACCATTCATTTCTCTTGTTCGAATATGGATCGTCGATCGTTGCCACATCACAAGATGCTTGGAAAAATCCTATAAATACAACCCTTTTCCATTGTATTTTGCATCCACATTTGAGTAGAGATATCATGTTGGAATATTGTTTGAGCATTGGAGAATTTTGGAGTCTTATAGTTACATTTCATATCATGTTTTCCATCATAGTTAAATCTTAGAATAATACTTTAATTCATAGTTGCATTTTATATCCCACTTTGCATCATAGTTGCATTTTAGATTAGCATATTTATAGTTAGCATTTGAGCATATGTAGAATCATCTTAGCTTCATATCATATCATTTACATTGTATAATCTAACACCATTATCCAATCATGATAACATCCATTATCATTTTCATCATATAGTTTCATGTAGGAACTTAATTGGCTTGCATGTTGAATATTATCTCGTTTCTCAAGTTGCCATTTTAACAACCATACTGGACAAAGAAATTTGAGGGGAAAATGGTTTAATAAATCCTTGGGAATAGAGGACAATGAGACGTTCTTAAAATATTTGTTTAACTGCAAAGTAGAGTAGTTTACTTTTTCAAATCTTTAATATAATTTGTTTCATTAAGGTTTGTGTTGATTTACTAATTCTTCCACATTTCACACACACAAATACAATGTGTGTGAAGGATATGCACATGTCCAAAGTTTGTATAGTTTCATGGTAAAACATTCATTTGGAGATCGGGATATGTGGATGAATTTTTTTGTCAGATCTCTTGAAGCTAGAGCTAGGGAATGGTACTTAAGTTTCCCTGAGAAGTCCATTTTCTTGCTGGGATAAACTAGTGGATGCTTATAGAAAAGAATTTGCAAAAGAACCCTTTGCTCTCATAATAAAGTTAAAGCAGCTTAGGAAACAAGATGATGAGTCAAGCATTGCTTTTAGTCACAAATTTGTTGTTGCTCTTGCACTAATCCCTAAAAGTTTCAAACTTAGAAAATCATATTGTATTCATTTGTATTTTGAAGCTTTTGAGGAGTGATCTAGTGCACTGATTAAGGATTTTAGAATATTGAGTATGCAGATGGCTTACACATGTTTACATAATATGGAAAAAATGAGGAATAAATATGTGCAAGATCTGTTGCCTTCAATTGTGTATAAACATGTTGATGAAACCAACAGTTGTATGAATACAAATGATCAAATGTTTTCAGTTTTAAATCCAGACAAGTGCATGCTTGAGAAGGAAGAAGTTATGAATGATACAATGTCTACCATTTATGATCATGACAATGAAAATGTTTATGTCTATCCTCAAGAGGATGAGCGACTCAATGATGACAACCAACCCAATATTGAAATGCAAAATGATGAGGATTGTTATTGTGACACCCACTCCATTGAGCTTTCAGATCTTGATGATAATGATATCATGATACACCCTAATTTACAACTTGATAATGCATGTATTTCTAGTAGAGGTCAAGAGAAATAAGTAGTTAAAAGAATGGATTAGAATTGTGGTCTATTAAATAGTGAACAAATTTCAAATTTGTTAACCACTAAATACCAAAAATGTGCACATATGAGTAACCCTCAATTATTGAATAATACTCATATTGATTTTGACAGTGATGACAGTCTCTATTATGCAAGATATGAAACATGGGTATCTGATATTCCTTCAAGTTATGAACCGGTTGGTCAGCATGATAGTAATGTGGATAAAGGAAAGCATCCATTTGATTGTAATAATGCATTATATGATAAGCATGAGGGTGTGCAGACAGATGCAAGTTTAGAAACCTATGTTGATGAATTAAGAACAGCAAAAAACCATGAATTTTATATACCTGACAAGCCAAATTGTGAAAATTCTAATGCAAATTTGGATAAACATCTATTTTTTGTTTTGGAGGAGCCTAGTTATGAATTTTTTTTATATGGATATGGGGGATGATTCAAAAGAAAAAATAGATTATCTTTTTGAACTAGAATTGCTCACTTTTGATCAAGCTATGAATGCTAAAAATGTTAACATGTTATGTTCAAAGGATATCAAAGTGAGCAAGAATAACGATTGGTTAGAGATTCCTGATGATTCTTTACACCAGTATGTTGAGGCACGGTTACAGTGTGTGCCAATGTATGAGTGTATCTCTTTACATACATTTGGACATAGTTTGCATGATGTGCATAATCTTTTGATCAATCCTTATAATTGCTTCACTTTTAACATGCAAACTACTATCCAAATTGAACTTGATAGTACCAGCTATGTGGTAGAGTATGAATGCCAGGTTTTTCAGCTAGATGGAATTTTCTTGCAATGTTGTAATGGGAAAAATATTAAGGAAGTTTTTTTTCAACTTGACAATATTCTGAATGATGAAACTTATGAGTTATTGTCACATAAAAATTGGTATTTTAAGGGTATGCGTGATTCTCAGATGCATGATAGTTACGAATTTGTTGATAATATTATACATGTTGAGTTATTGAGAGATGCTAGCATGTTTGATGATCAAGCATATTATAGTGATGTTTTCATATTGGATTCAGTGAGGTGTTGCAAAATTTTTGTCTATGACAGGGGTAAGAAAAGGCCTACAATTTTGGTGGCCTTGGGCCATTAGATATGGTTTGACTTGTCAAGCCAAAGTAATGGGAGGCAGAGATGGCCTTTTGACTCTGTTACCCAATGGAGTAGGAACCTGGTCTACTTCTCCAGAGGATTTGAATTATCACTCTGTTCACTGAGGAACAGACGTCTCCAAAAAGAGCCACTGATGGCACTTTCAAATTTTGCAAAATCTAAAGTGTTCATATTAAAACCCTAAGAATTTCTACCTAAAAATATTTGTTACATCTATTGTAGGGTTCTTATATGAGGTTTAGGGTTTTGTTCATTTTAGTTTCTTAGCATTCTATTTTGTTGCTAATTGTGTATTGCCTCACACAAAAAATTTCATGTTCATTAATGTCATCATGTGACTGGCCCTTCTCGTGTCTAGGTCTAAATCACCTGACTTTTACATCCTTTGTATTGTGTGATTCAAAAGTCTTGAGCCTACTATTCTTGTGTTGTCCTAGAGAATTCTCCTCTTTTAGAACAACTTAAGTGCACTTTCTCAAAAAGTTTTCCACTTAAGTCCCAATGGCCCTCATAACTTTATTGCCTATTGCTGATTTATTCTTAGGTCCACACCTTGAATTAGTGATGAGTGATGGAATGATGTTTTCCTTTGACATCACTCATCCCTAATGGATTTTGAGCCTTCAGACTTGTAGTAGCAATGAGTGATGCCTCAGTCTTATATTCTTGTGTTCTTATCGCTCATCATGGATCGTCATTGAAAAGATAAATGTGAATTAGTGATAAGCAATATGATGTGATATCACTTGATTGTGGATATGTTTTGAATGTAATTCTCACATTAGTAATATGCGATGAACCTTATGAATGTTGTAAATCTTCTCATTGCTAGTTTCTTGAAAAATATATCAGGAGAATTATTGATGAATGCAGGCCTTACGTTATATCATTAATTGCTCATCGCGGATTTATTTTGGAACTTGAGTTCTAAATTAGCGATAAGCGATGGGTGTCCTCTAAAGGGTTTTTCTCTCGCTAATTTGATATGATCCTATGAGCGATATCTTTTGTGCCATTTATTTTATGTAGGTTGTATGTGTCTAAAATTTGGTGCCTCCACAACATCTCTTGTCGCCAATAGGATCCTAGGTAGAAAGTTTGAATCAACGATTTGCGATGAAGGGATGAATGTGACAAAACATCAGGACACTAGACCAGGGGCTAAGGATCATCACAAGGATTTTTACATCACTGATGTAGCGGGGGATGATGAAGTAAATTAGTGACAAGCGATGACCATTAATTAGAGGGGCAACGTGGCAGTATCTTGGGGATTCAATGTAAAACAAAAAGGAAAGCAGTGAAAGGACTGGAGAACCATTGATAAAGTTTAAAGAAGAATGATCCAATGGACTGAAAACCATCACATGAATAGCTTCATCGCTAATTGCACCTTGAAATTTGGGGAAGATCAATGATGAAGCGATGAAGCATATAAAGAAAGTTTCTCTCTAAGAAAAACTAGTCCTATGTACTTTGTTGACATTAATGAAAAGCATGATTAGGTTGGAGATACATGCTAATTGTTAGATCACATATGATTAATCAAGGTTAGAGATAGATGTGGTAGCATTTGAGGTAGCATCGTTTTTTTCAAGGAGCAAGTTGATAATGGTCGAGAAAAGATGCTCATGGCCACCTTAGATGAAATTTTAATTGCTCTAAGATGAATGGCCTAGATTCAGAGCCAAACTGGTAAGTTACCAATAAACTTGTGCAAGGAGTTTTGAATCATTAATTTTGCATGCTCGAATTTTCTATTTAACGCAGGTTGATCATTGTTTATTCACACTATCTTTCCCATCTACAGTATGTGTGAGGAAAAGTGTGAAGTAGGGTAAAATGTTACTGGTATGTCTTAAGTTAAATTTTCTTGTCTTGAGTTAGTTGGTATGAAATTTGGTTCTCTGGTCTATTTAGGAATTTTTTTGTTTGAACTAGTTGTAATTACTAGGGTTGGGGTGATTCTCCTATCGGTTTTGAGTCAAAAATCCTTCTAATTGTCACTCTTCTAGTTTTAAAGAAAATGGGAAAATTTGGTGCAATAATTTCGCCTGTTAGGAGGTCTAGCTAGCTGAGTGTGTTTGAGTGCCATGAAGACATAGCTGAGAAGGAAGTCATGGCTTCTCTTGAGATTTTGAAGGGTAAAAGGAGGGCTAGAGGACATAAGAAGAAATCAATTGTGCAGAGTACTTACCACTTGAGGAATAGGACCCTTCCAGGAGAAGCATTCGAGTTCAAAGGAAAGGAACTGGCACTGCCAGTGAAGAAGGCCATGAAAAAGAAGAGCCATAGGGCCTACCTGGGTAAACCCTTTTCTCCGATCGCACTTTCAAATACTCCTTTCGATGTTGAAGCTGATACTAGCTCAGGCTATGGATAGTACCTCCATTCTCTGGTGCCATATGGGAGCTCTGATGATGACATACTGGTAATTCCTCCAATTGCATCGAGGACAAGGAGTGGTCGGGCATTTTTGGATGTCGACAACTCTGAATAGGGTCATTTCCTTGTTTTAGTTTTTTATGACACCATGTTCTCTGCATAGGAGGTATTTGTTTTCATGTGTCCATGGTTTGTATTTTGCTTTCCCATGCTGATGTGGAAGTCCTCTGGAAGATATGAATGGAATCTTTTTTATTTCATACAACAAACGTTGTGACAGCGACCACTAATATCCTACACATATTTTTTTCTTTTTGTCCTCCCCCGTTCTAAAATGATTGTGTATGAAACCACCTAGGGAGTTCTTTGAGGAGTCAGTTAGAATTAGGTTTTTGAAATGAACTCAAATGAAAGTGAAATTGTAATTCAACTTGGTGCTTGTTGCTCCCCTATTTATATAAAGGGGATTTCATGGTTGAAATGAGAGAGTTCAAATTTTTGAGTCTAGACATGATCACAATAAATACTATGCTCTAAAAGTAGAATAGAATGTAAATGCATACTCTAGTAGACATATCAGAAGAAAGTTTAAGATGAAATTTATACTGTATATGAATTTTAAACATGGTTTTACAATGAAATATCAAAAATGAAGAAGAATTTTTTGTTTCAAAATGTTGCTCTCCTATAAGTTTTTTTTCAAGTTATGAATGAAGTTGTTAATGACAATCTCATTTGTCTTTTTGTCATTTGCACAAAAATGGATGAATCCATTTTATGCTTTAGTTCAATGAATTGATTAAACGCTAAAATGAGCTCATTAGTTTGTAAGAAAAGGATATAGGATTCAGTAAGTGACATTTTGCAGACATAGTGCGTTAAATGTTACAAAGTAACATTCTAACGGTCCATTAATTTCTGAAATTCAATCAAAATTGTATTACCGATTGATTACCTATTGTAACTATTTTCTTCCTTAGATAAAGCAATGATTATTTTATTAGTTTATCTTGTAGTCAGTTGAGCCAGTATTAAATTGGGCCTAGGATTCAAGATGAAGAATGATTCACAAAATACTTTAAACTACATTGTCCCAGCTCTAAGTATGAAAATGCACTCCTTGAAATAAGTAACACTTCTATCTAAGGTTTGACGAGCCTTTTATAAGGTAATTTTCATGAAATAGTGCATCTATGCAAAGAAATACTCTTGACCAAATGTGAGATATTATGAGTATGCATGGGATTACCCTCCCTAGGTCTCATAGAGCCCGAAGAGAAGAAGTAAATTACCAATTACTTTACTTAAGTGTTGGCCAATCCTCAACCTAGCTAATAATTGGGTCATGGCAAGCTCATAGGTTAGGACTGAGATTAAGTTTGGTTCTACAAAAATAACCAACATGGTTGAGATTTAAAGTAGTAGTGACTTTGATGCTTTCTTCGATATTTCTTGAGATTTAACTCTAGAGGAGTTGGGCACCCTAGCTAACCAGGGGTGCCCAACCTTTTGATCCACTAAGACTAGATTTTTTCGAGCAAGTCACTTACAAAAGACCCCCCTCAGAATTCTTCGAGCTATCCAAAGAATCTGAGAGCTAATTCATCAAGCTAGTTAGTCATGCAAAAATGAGAATTCATCCAAAGATCAAAGAATATTAACAAATTGAAGAATATCAAAATTTGACTAACTTTGCTAGGGATGGGTGCCCCAGGTAGCTAGGGACACCCAAGATTTTGAGGCCTCAAATTCAATTTTTCAAGGTTGCAGTCTCCAAGACAATCTTTCCAAATTCAGTCAAGCTCTACAATGAGATCATATGTCAATTCACAAGATTCACCGAGCACTTGGGATTGAGGATCAAAGTGTGGTCAAATGCAAGCAAAATGTTGGAAATTTCAAGAAAATGGCTAAGTCTGCCAAGAAGGGCATCCAATTTTTCATGTCGCTAAGAATTTTCCAGTTTTCATCATGCATCATTCAAAAATCTTCCACATTAGACGAGCTTGCTCAAGATTGGCTTCAAAAGATTTAAAGCTGGAGAATAAAGTGTTTTATTTATCCTCAAAACCTATTTAAGATGTCTTTGGAATTTATTATTCATGGAATTTTGTAGATGGTGTCCAAAGCAAGAGAGGAGGAAACAAAGAATTTTATTCATTTCAAGATTTGAAGGCCAAAACATGGTGCTTTTCTCGAATTTCTTCATATTTTCTAGATTATCTCACACAGAGGCTGGCTTTTTCAAGCTTCAAATTTCTAGGGCATCAATTTTCAAAAGAAGGGGGTCATCTTTTTAAATTTTCAACAATTTGGGTTGGCCTAATTTTTTATTCTCTACCACTTTTGAAAATTTTCAGATTTTCAAGAACATGCTTTTTCCACGCATGTACGGGAGAACCTTCGGTATATTCAAAATATGATCAACTGGGTCTATCTGGAACGTGATTCTGCACAATACCTAGCTCTCTGCTTTTTTGGGAAAATCCTAAAAAAATTCAAGATTCTACTTTCTCAATCAACCCTCACTATTTTCCAAAATGGATGATATGGGTCTTTTTGAAACAAAGTTCTCCACAAAACCCAAGTCCCACCTTTTTTGAGAAAACTACTTTTTTCAGGAGAAATCAACCTTCAATTTTCAGCAATTTGTGCAAAAGTGTCCGGGTATAGTCGAGTTTACAATCAAAATTCCATTTTTTTAGCATGGATTACTCTCACATCGAATTCAGAACCAAGTCAGTGTTATATCATAATTTCATAAAAACTTTTGAAACTCATTTGCATCATATAAAACCAATGTTTGATTTGCATGCTTTGGAAGATGTAGGAAATGTTGCAATCAAACATCCTATCCATTATGGATTGCTTTATGCAGCTTCAATTCTCGTCTCAATGCAAAGTCTAGAGTTTGTAATTGCTTGTGTCAAGCATTACAATCCAACAACACGAGAAATTCAAGCAACATATGGAAGAGTTGTTTGTAGCCTCAAGCCGGACGTTGTTGAAAAGTGATTTTCAATACCACCTTGGTCAAAAAAATTGGTCATCTCCATTGAAGAATGTGAAAAGGTGTGGCACATGCACAAGGACAAATACCACAAGAAAGTTTCACAAAGATGGTTGAAGGAGAAACATAACACTTTTCCAAAGAATTCCAAGCATGGAGAATTCAAGGAGGAGTTTGCAATAATGAGTACTCTACTCAACCAAGTCACTAGTCAAGTAGAAGCCACTAAATTCCAGTCCTAGTTGTTTTATATCATCTCCCACATCATTAATAAAACAAAGCTCAATGACTAGCCAACTTTGATCAACGATAGTATTCACCATCAAATGACAAAATATTTCAAATGAGTTTTACATGATTTCATACCTTGTCTACCTAATGGCCTATCAAGGAAAATTTAGGGGTTTGAACATCATAGGAACTCTTAATGTACAACATGTTTATCATCATTATCCACATCTAGAGTTTTTAGAGTCATTACATCACTACTAGAGGGTGAATGATGCATTCTTGATGCATACAGTGAGAGACTTAGACAATGAGTTGCATGTATGGATTTCATCAGTTTCCAGAGCAGCAATTTCAAAGTGGGCTGATTGGTTCATCTAGTTTCCTACCTTCACATACATTAGAGTGTACAGTTTCTCAAGTAGTTCAGTCATGTTGCCAAGATATCCCATAGATGAGGTGGTTTTCATGGAGTTTCTCAAACAAGTGTATGAGGTTCACACATTCTTACGGAATCGAAAGAAGGCTACTTTTAACTTTCCGTTTGAGATGGGTATATACACATTTAGATCGTCGGTTGATGCCAAGGTAATGGGCGATGACTTTTCAAAAAAAATTCTCAATTTTTTCAATGAGAGGTGATCATATGATCCTGGTGGCATCTTTGCATCCCATCTCTATCAAAATCAAGTTCATGTGCCTGCAATTGAAGTGTTTTGGGCTAATTTCTAGGACAATTTTGAAGTACAAAAGCGCAGTAATAGAAAATTCACACTCCAATAGATGGTTGATTTCCTATCAGAGGACATAGAAGTGTTATTTTATGATGATGGAGAAGTACTACTCCCTAATGTGCATAAAATTAAATAGAGCAGTGGTCACTTTCAGAAGTCAATTGGTCCATTAAAGAAAGTACTTCAATTGAAGAAAGAACAAGCTGCATTGTTAAGAACAACAAAATATTCCTAAACCTCGAGAGAAAATGGAAGGAATCTATTCCAGTTGCAAAGCCACTAATAGTGTAGTCATCCCTACCTTATTTTTCCAAACTGAAACCAAGAATGAAAGCTATGAGCCACCCTCTAGAAAGTTTGAAGATTGGTAGAATGGAAAAGAGTGTGAGAAGAAAACTAGATTTCTTCGATGCAATTGAGCAGGAGCATCCATAAATTGTATTAGAAGTTCCACTTGAAGAGCCGACGCCACAAGCAAAAACAATTTCTTTTACACCTAATTCTCCACCATCGTCGAGGTCATCTCCCATCCATAATGATTTAGAAGATGAAGAAGTTGATGAAGTTGAAGTCGAGCCTCCCAAAAAAGTTAGTAAAGACACCTCATCTTGGCTTGAGAACATCCTAGGAAGGAAGAGGAGATCTTCATATCAACTAAACTTTGCAAAGCTTGACAGTGTTTACCAAGATGCACCTATAAAGAAACCAGAGAAACAAGTTCATAGGAGAAGGACCTAGATGGTGAGATTATCATTGAGATTGCTATGCCCCCTGAAGATAAAAATATTGATGAGTTAGAGATTGATGATTTCATGGTTGTCAAAACCAATCTTGACAGAAGAAATCAACACACTGATGTGAATTTCTTCGAGGTTGTAGCAAGAAATCTAAAGGATAGAGCACGCTTAAAGATGGAGAGGATAAGGTAGCCCTCAAGGCTGAAAATCAGCTACTCCGACAATATATTTCTAATCTTCTTCACAACACTTCACAAACTACTCTGTTGCTTCCATAGATTATAGAGACACTAGCTGATCAACATGAGGTAAGCTAGTTGGTTGTATATTGGGAAGCATGTGCGGGATTGGATAGAGGAGTTCATCATCAAGGGCACATTTGTGCTTTTAGAGATGTATCAATTAAGGTATAACACCCATAATCTGCGCCAAGGGATTCAGGGGTTTGAGCAATGTATGGCAGAGGTGAAACCAATGCACGAGATTATCATTGCATATTTGAAGACAAAATATGATTCAATGGTTGCTAAAGAACATAAAATACAAATTCTTACATGGAGAGAACGTCACCTCTTCAAGGTGAAAAATTATGAAAGAATATTTGAAGAACTAGCTGAATATAGACAAAAGATTGTTGATGTCCTCATATTCTTAAGTGTATTTGTTTCAAAGATCCCTTGTTGATATTGTCGTGATGATGGAAGTTTCATTGAACTTGATGAAGTGCATGTTAAATTCCATAATCTTGTTTGTGATAGTTTTAGTAGTGATCCTGTTGTTGAAAAGATGAGTCAAATTGTCATGATGTCAGCAAGATTCGTTAAAGCAATTGATGAGGTCAAATATTTTCTAAGATCAATTGTAGAAGGTGAGGAAATATTGGAAAAGTGGAATATGGCTTTATATGGTATCAATGCTCCAAATAGAGAGGCAATTTCCAGCTTTTTGGAAAATATGGTTGAGATTTAAAGCAGCAGTGAACTTGATGCTTTCTCTGAGCTTTCTTGCTATTCTTGTCTCATCCTTATCCATTTTTTGTGAATGAGAAATATCAAGTTGTAATAGTTGGCACTTTCCCTATTTTCTTTCTTTCATAGGTTGTTAGATAGTTATCTTGTTCTAGTTTTAGAAATAAAGTTTGCATGTTGGCAAGTCATGTTGTAAAAGCAAGGAGATTTTAGGGTTCCCTACTCTTTTTGTGCATAAAAAAGGGGCAAACTTTCCCATTCTTTAACGGTTATTGTGATAGAAAATTTTTGAGCCTACTTTTTCCTACAAGTTGTTATTCAATGTCAATTCAATTAGTGTAAGAGCAAGCTTGCATGCCTGCCTTTTGCTACAAGATATTGTTCAGTTTATGTGTTACTTGTGTCAATGTATTTTGGTTGATCACAAAATTGTAATCTTGTTATTGCTACAATCCCACTGCCCCAAAAGTGTATCATTTTTAGAAATTTAAGAAAGGAAAGCTTATGCATGCTTTGCTGCTTTGATCTACTCTCTTAAGTTTTATTTTATATGTTTTTTTTAGATAATCTTTATTTCAACTTACATTGAAAAGTACAATGAGTCTTCAGGTGTGCATTGAGAGAGAGTTTGTTTAAGTATTTGTGTCAAAGATCATTCCTTGTTTACTTTTAACTCTCAAGATCTGAGTTTACTTGAGTTGTTATAAGTGTCATTAGAGTAGGCTTAGTCATAGTTTAAATTCAAAAAGAGAAAATCTCAACTATAGCGCTAGATTTTTATAACCTTGTGCTTAGCTAAACAAAAAGATTGGAAAATTAGTTTAGTTTACTTTCTTTAAGCAACATCAACAAATAGGGAGCCCCCCCTCCTAATTTGAAGAGCAGTTTATCTGTGCATAGCTATCCATTTCTAATTTGCATACCAAAGGTGAGAATTGAAACACCAATAGTTTAATGGTGCTCACCGTGGGGCATGAGGCATAAAACTTCAAAATAACTTATGCTTTATGTCACAGAAATGACTCTTTCGCGTCCTACTACTCCTATTCAACAACCTAATCTTACACCTGCTATAATTCAACCAAATTTCAAGCTAATTGAAGGAGAGCAAACAGACATCATCGGCAGCCTGAGGAGTTTCATATTTGATAAGAAGGAAACCCCTGCTCAATGGAGAAACATTGCTACCATTCTAGACAAAGAAAAAAGGAAAGACAACCTTACAACTTGAAGACTAGTACTACCACCTCCTGTGTGGAATTAGACAACCCTGGCTTACAAATTTTATACAAGGAGGAGAACAAATCCTCTCTTTCAAGAAGACATAGATTCTAATACAAATCCTTTCCTTCCACAAATGCGCCCTACAGAAGTTAGAGAGCCATCCAACGCAGTTCCTAAGATCAAAGAAGAAGAACTTGTGATCCAACCAAAAGCGATGGATGATAACAACAATGATGCTAATAACCGTAATCAGAGACTTCCACCCCCGTTGCCTTGGGGTAATCAAATTGGACCTTTGGATTTGGAAGAAAATCATGAACTACCTAATGGGTCAAGAAAGCACTTTCCATAGTTTCACAATGATGGAACTCAACATCCTAATGATCATATTTTTTCCTTCTCAATGGCTTGCATTGTTTTGCATGTGGCACATGAAGACATCATAGTGCGTCTCTTTATTGAGACCTGATGCAGAGCAGGGGTGGCTTTGGAAGCAAATCATGAACTACCTAATGGATCAAGAAAGCACATTCCACAGTTTCACAGCAATGGAACTCAACATCCTGATGATCATATTTTTGCCTTCTCAATGGCTTGCATTATTTTGCATGTGGCACATGAAGACATCATAATGCGTCTCTTTATTGAGACCCTTGCGGGAAATGTCGCTGAATGGTTCAACCACTTGGAGCCAGGCTACATAAGAAATTGGGAAACCATGAGTGCAAAGTTCCTAGCAAGACTCAAGCCTACTGAAGACAGTCACTGATTGTTTGCCTAACTTTCTAATTCAAAGATGGAGGTTAGTGAACCAATGAGGGAATTCATGGAAATTTTTAATCACTTGGTAACACATCTTTCACATACACTCAATTCGTCACCTAAAATTTTGTTAAGCAGTTTTATTAATGCTTTCCCATCTGAGATAGCCTTCTTCCTAAGATCGACTAATGAAAAATAATTAGAGAATGTGCAGTAGTGTGCCATAGAGATTGAGGACAACATGATTACTTCTAGAAATATGAAGAAATATGCTATCATATCTTTGGTTCAGAGTTCTACAAACCCGCTACTACAAAAGGTAGCTAACGAAATGACTATTATCAAGAGGTAGTTTCCCACATAGCCTGCACTACCTACTTGGTCTGGACCACTTGCGTTGCTCGCACCGCAACTGTACCAATATCAACAACCATATCAACCTAAAAAATTGTATCAAATGAGGACAAATAATTTTCATCCTTACAACAATATAGGCCACGGGGGCCAACTCCACCAAAGCAAGCAGCTGAGAATACACAAAATGCAGTATTTTTCTCCTTTCACGAGACCGATGCACATATCGGCTCCACATGTCCTAAAAAATTAAGGATGAATCAGATAATGGAATATACTGAAACTGCACCAAGTGCAAACTTTATACCAACACCAAGTTTGAACATTGTCTTACCACAATCAAACAACTTTGATGGTGACTATGTAACGGGATATTTTGAAAGTGAACCTGCTATTGAAGAAGAAGGTTCCCATAAGTAATCTCTTTCCGTACATCATGATAATTTCACAACACTTTTGTTTACACGAGATCAACGTATGAAAAAACAAAAAGAAGAAGAAGAGAGACTGAAAGCACAAAAAGAGGAAGAAGAGAGACTGAAAGCACAGAAAGAGGAAGAAGAGAGATTGAAAGCACAAAGAGAAAAAGGAAAAGAAGTGGCTTCCATTTCCAATCCTAATCCCCCTCAAGAGAACGTGAAAGTAGTTGCTCAAGACACGTCTTCAACAAATTTTGACATTGTAGACTCCTTAATGAAGATAAAAGTACAGATTTCTCAAAAAGAATATCTCTAAGATCATCCAAAACAGTTGGATAGACTTCTTAAGTTTGTGAAGAAGGGACCTATCATATAGCAGACATTGCTCAAATCATATGTGTCAAAAGAAGAAAATCCTAGACCCTTTTATATCTCTTTGTTTATAGGGATTATAAACTGAGTAATTGTATCATTTATTCAAGAGCCTTAGACAATGTCATGCCTCTGCAAGTGATGAATGTGTTAGCTCTCAAAAACGCAGGTGGAATGCCTCAAGAGGCTACCAATCTCTTGATACGCTTTAGGGTAACAAACAAGGTCAAAAGCTTTCAACCTTCTACTCTTTAGGTGTTGCTAGACCTAGGCGGGTGTACCTATCTGAATGAAGCAAACTTGACTTATGATTATTCTTCTTGCAATGATTTGTCCATAATGGCAGATGGGAGTGAACAAATGAAATCAAACTTGGTATAAATAGCAACAGCAATCTTCTAATCTAAATCCTAAAGTTTTCAATTAATAGATGTAAAGAAGCTGAATGAATCCAAATGATGAAATTGCAGAGACCAGTGCCTTATTGGGTATGCGGAGTCGAATGAAATAGAAGCGGGCAACTTATTCTGGTAGAAACTCAAATTGCTGGCATATATTTTGTTTATAACTTGTATAAACATGCAAGATTATGACTACTAAGCTCTACTTTAATAATCCAGATGAATCTCCCTGATTACTGTGATCAACCAAAAAGGTTTAATCTCTCCTTGAGAGAATCAATCAATTAATCACACATATACAGCAAATGTGCACTGATAAACTGAAAGTAAACTTGTTACCTCAATTTAAACAACCAGAAAGAATCAATCTTGGAGACAGCTTAGCAATAATTTTCAATAAACTCAACAGACAATTGACACCAGAAATAACATGCCACACCAACTGACTTTCATTGAAATCACCATTTGAAAACATGCAACATAGCCTCTGATCTGAGAAATTTATTCTACTGTATCCATCTCTACCTACTGTATCTAATCTAAAAAATGATGATTCCATTTACAATCGGGAAAGAATACTTATACACCAACATTAGGAAACACATCGCTTCATATTCCAATGTTGGCCAACCGTAGTATTCGGGAAAATCCCATGTTGGCCTGCAACTGTATTTTAGGAAATCACATATCGGCCATAGTGTTGAATTTTTGTTAATCATTCGCTGTAACATCCCTGTGAGTATGCCGAACACAATTATATCACTATCATCCCGTGCTCTTTGTGTTTCGCCCTGACTCTGTGATGTCGGTGAGACATCTCACAGATTACAACATGTTATATTGATATGTATTTCTTTGTGTTATTTCGCTAAGACATAAGGATATCTCTCACCAATGTGCCCTCATTTCAACTGCTTCGCTATGACTTTATAATATCGGGGAGACCTCACGTAGTGCATATTATGTCTTACCAAAAACCCCTTTATCTCTTATGTCGCTGAGACAAGAGCAAACTCTAGCCGAGAAGCATCTTCCATTCACTTTCTCCAAGACATTGCATAGTCGGGGAGACCTCTCGTAGAGTATCCTGTGTCATGCCAAAAGCCCACATGATTATTCCTGTTTGCCGAGAAAAAATTACTTTCATACCGACAGAGTTACCCTTTGTATATTATCGGTGAGACCGAAGGTCACTCGCTGAGATTTTACTCTGAAAACCTTAACTCTTACCGAGCAGTTCCTTCCATCTGCGCATCGCCAAGACACATTAGTTCTCTCACCGAAAACCACCAATGGAAACCTTTTGTGCCCTGTCGGTGAGACCGAAGATACTCGGTGAAACCTCACCCAGAAATCCCTTGGCATGGCTGAAATAAACATTTGCACAAGTTGGTAAGACTTAATGAGTTCACAAAGACTTTAAGCCAAAAATGATTTCCTTCGCCGATATGTCCTTTGTGTTGTCGGTCAGTGTGACATATTGAATTCGATGAAACATCATCCCGATGGTATAACTCCTACCAAAAGTTGCCTGCATGCAAACTTTGATCGTTGTGACATCAAATGAATCTTGCCGATAGGCAACACAGACTCATACAAGCAGAAATACAATATGAATCAGGAAACCCCAGACCATCACAAGCCAATATGAACAAGAATGTGAAAAATGCAGACATAGATGATTTTATGCGAAAAATATGGGGAAAATATGGAAATTCATGAGCATGATCAATATGTAAAAACATCATAATTTAACAGTTCCAACATAATGCACTAGGACTTTCGTGCACTAAGACAAAAGACAAAATTTATTCACTAGAATCTAATTCAGTGGCATTGGTTGGACAATTGAAGGATGCTCAAGCAAGGTTAGTGGGTTGTCCTAAGAAAAAGATAATGATGACCATCCTAGTAGATGACATCTCATCTAGCTATGGGATTCTTTTGAGTAGAAGCTTCTACAAAGATCTCGGAAGAGAGATAGAAATGGATTGTTCTTCTACAACTATTCCACTAAAGAATGGTATTTTCAAGCTAGAACTAGAGCCCAAGTCTCAATTTGCGGTGGTGAAGTCCCAAGATCCTCAAGCCCAAATTCTAAGAAATAGGACTTGGTACTTATGCTATGTTGTTAGAAATACCTGAAGAAAGTCAAGAGGTTGCATGTTTTGCAAATAAATCAGTAGATGATCCAAAGTTGTGGAATATGCAGTTTGATGGGAGTTGTTCTACAGTTGGTTTAGGTGCAGGAGTTGTAATAATCTCTCCTGAAGGACGTTTATATCTTTTTGCATACCACTTGCAGTTTGAATGTACAAATAATATGGTAAAATACGAGACACTCTTACTAGGTCTCAAAAATGCAAAGCATATGGGTATCAAACAACTCAAGGTTGAAGGTGATGCAAAGTTGGTTATGAAGCAGGTAAGAGATCAATTATGAGTAAGAGTGGATTGCCTTTGGCACTACAAAAATAGGGTGCGGAATGCAATCGACTGGTTTGAGGAATTTGACATCAAATTCATTCCACATCTAGACAATAGTAGACCAGATGCCCTTGTAGTATCATCTTCACTTTTCATGCCACGTTCTGACTTTCATCAGAATGCATTTTATATTGAGCTTATATACAGGTCTTCACTGTGATAACTAGCAGGTCTTCGATGACTATGATAACTAGCAGGTCCTTGATGACCGTGATAACTAGCATGTCTTTGATGACAATGACATATCAAAGATTTTCATGTCATGGGAGATAATTTCAAAAGACTATTCTTTGAGGGAAGTTCAAATTCTTTCAGAGAATCAGTAACAAAGGTTTTCAATGTGCTAGAAGTTGTAGAAGATGTGGAAAACATAGAGGAATCAGACACAAGCATTATCCAATTGAAGGGTAATAAGATTCCCAAGGGCTTGGTTTCCTTGGAGAAAATATTTGATAGGCACGAATGGTACATTCAAGATTAGAAGAACTCAAGAGATAATACATCTGGTGAGTACCATCAAGTAAATGTTGGCACGGAAAACAAGCCTTAGCTTGTTAATTTGGATAATTGTTGCACTGCAGAGGAGAGTGAGAATTTTATCTCTCTGTTCAAACAATACTAGGATTTCTTCACTTGGTCCTATAAAGACTTGAAAGTTTTCACACTAAGAGAATTTTCTCATAGAATTCCTTTTAAAATTGAAGCTAATCCTTTCAGGAAAAAACAAAGACACTACAATCTGCAGATTCAAGATACTATCCATGCAAAAATTCAGAAAATGATGGATGCACCAAAATCATTTTTCCAATACATCATTCCACCTAGGTTTCGAATATAGTTACTGTACGTAAGAAAAATGGAGAGATCCAGATTTGTGTGGATTTTAGGAACTTAAATCAATCCTCCCTCAAGGATAATTATCCTTTTCCAATCATGGAGCACACCTTGTAGAAGGTTACTAGTTTGGAGATGTTGTCTTTACTAGATGGTATTTCTAGATATAATCAAATTGTAGTGGTTGAAGAAGATTAGTTCAAGATGGAATTCACTAACATGTGCAGTACATTTTCTTATGAAAGGATGCCCTTTGGCCTGATCAACTTCGGTGCTACATTTCAAAGAGCCATGGATTTGGTGTTTGGAGACTTGAGGAATAAAGTAATTGTTGTCTATCTAGACAACCTCACTATTTTCTTGAAGATACAAGGAGATCATTTTTTACACTTAGGGAAATTGTTTGAGAGATGTAGATATTAGAAAATTTCATTGAATCCTAAGAATTCCATCTTTTCAGTGATGGAGGGAAAGTTGCTAGGCCACATTGTCTCCAAAGAAGGAACTCGAATTGACCCTAGTCGGGTTGATTCTATCAAAAACTTGTCTCTTCCAACAAGCAGAATGGGGGTACACTCCTTCAGTAAGTTCAATTTCATATGAAGGTTTATGCCTAACTTATCAAAGCTAACAAAATAAATAGCTGCTATGATGAAGAAGAAGTTTGTTTTCAAGTGGAAAGAGGAAGGCAAGAGGGCATTCATCAAAATAAAAGAAGCTATCAGCTGAGCACTAGTGTTGGTCCATCCTAATTTTGATAAGGATTTTATCCTTTATTGTTATGCATCAGAGCACACTTTGTTTGTCATACTGACACAAAAGTTGAATGAAGAGACTGAATCTCCAATTGCTTTCATGAGCAACAGTTTCAAGGATAGAATTGTGATACTCTCAAATTGAAAAGAATGCATATGTAGTGGTCCGAGCCATAAATAATTTTAGATAGTATATATTGAATTCCCATACAACTATTTAAGTCACTAATCCAACAGTTAAAAGTGTGTTAACTCAATAGGAGATGGATACAAAGAGAGGAAACTAGGTTGCAAGAGTGCAAGAGTATGACATGGAGATCAAGCCAACCAAACTCATTTGCGGGAGAGGCCTTTATCAATTGATAGCAGAGGGTAGTGATAAGAAGCTCAAGACCAAGGGTGAACCTGAACCTGAACCTAAAGTTAAAAAGGATCAAGTCCTATGGTCCTACTTGATTTTGTAGATGAATGGTATGCAGAGATATGGTACTACCTAACTTATGGTGAATTTCCAGCCCACATGAACAAGAAACAAAGGAGAACACTAAAGTTGAAAACGCAAAACTTTGTGCTTTGGAATGATGTTTTGTATAAAAAAGGGTTGGATGGAACATTTTTATTATGTGCTAACAAGGACCAACAATGGCAATTGTTGGAAGCTTTCCACAATCAAGCATGCGGTGGCCACTTTTCACCAAGGGTTATAACATTTAAAATTTTGCAAGCACATTTTTTTGGCCAAGTATGTTCCATGAAACGTATGAATGGGTGCATAGATGTCAGATGTGCCAGCAATTTGTTGGCAAGCTTAAGTTGGCAGCCATTCCTCTCAGGCTAGTTGTCATAGACGGTCCATTTTAGCAATGGGGTTTGGATTTTGTAGGTCCTATCAACCCACATTCCAGTAAGGGGCATATATATGTCCTAACAACCACTGACTATTTCACAAAATGGGTTGAGGCCATTCCAACCAAGTGGGCCACCTCTGAAGTCGTGTGTGACTTTTCAAAAAAAAAAATGTTTCAAACTTCAAGGTGTCGTGCAAAATTGTGACTTATAATGCAACATGTTTCTCATCTGAGGAGCTATTGGAGTTCTTTTTATATCATGGCATCACTTTATCAAATGCATCAGATTATTACCCATAGGGTAATGGACAAGCCAAGTCCTCAAACAAGAACATAGTCACAATTGTATGCAAGTTAGTTGATTCCAATCAATGAACTTGGCATAAGAAACTCTATGACACTCTCTGGACTGACAAAATTACTCCCAAGAGAGCCATAGGTACTTCACCTTTCATCATCATGTATGGTATAGAGGCTATGTTACCTCTCACACTGGAGTTGTCCACATTGTAGTTGGCATCCATAGTAGAGGATGGGGAGTTCATAGATCTGATTGAAAAGCATATCTTGTACCTGAAAAAGCTACAAGAAGAGATGGTGGAGGTTGTAGATAGAATCACTCAACACCAGGAGCGAGTGAAGAAAATTTTTGATAATAAATCTCGCTAGCGATATTTCAAAGTTGGAGATCAAGTCCTGTTGTGGGATAAGAGACATGAACCCAAGGGAATGGGTGGAAAATTTCACTCCTCGTGGCTAGGGTCGTTCAAGATCCACGAGCTCACAGGGGAGAACACTTATATTCTCTTGCACTTGGATGGAAGGCTCCTCTCACTACCACATAGCGGGCATTATTTTAAGCACTTCATCCCTTCGGGGGTGGAGTAAATTTTCTATAAATAATTTTCCCTTTTGTTTTCATGATGTGTTTTCCCTTTCTGTGATGTGCTTGTTATGTTGTGTTTCCCCTTTCTGTGAAAGTTCTATCATTTTTTAGGCAATTAGGCATCTTTTTTTAGGTTATTTTAGGGAAGTTCCAACTATTAGGTGATTCTAGGGTAGTCCTATCCTAGGTGAGGGAAAAAGTCTTGTTCTAGGTGATTAAGAAATGTTGTTGACTCTGAAGCCCAATGGATAAGGCATTGGTCTATGCTTAAAATTTTAGAGATTCCTAGTTCTCCTATGTTGTAAGTATCTGACATGGTCCCTAGATAGAGCCAAATGTTGTACCCCAAATTAAAAAATTTGCTACACTTTGGCATTTTGAAAGAGTTTGTAAAAGTCTTGTCAAAAACTATCAAAAAGGTTGAAAAATGGATTTTTTGCATGTCATGTATGAGGGTCAAAACTCTAAACTTTCAAAATATGAGCATTTGGGTTTTCTTAGAGCAAAGTTTTCCACAAAACCCAAATCTCAGTTTTTTGGCCCTAAATTTTAGGAAATTTTCTAAAAATAGACTTTTTCTTGGTTTTTCTAGGTTTCTTCTCAAATGGATGCTAGAATTTTTTTCTAAAAATAGAGTGTTTGACTCCAGGGGTTCAAACTAATTTTTATTGGCTTAAAATACTTCCTCCTTAGGCTGGTCTAGTCAAAATTGTCAAAAGATCAATTTTTCTCCAATGGTTCTATTCTGCTTTTTTCATAAGCTAAAACAAGACTTTGAGGTCACTAATGGAGGTTTCTCAACTGCGAGGTGTCAGATTTGAAGTCTCAAACTTACATGGATCAAGAAACGACAAAATATGCTCGAGGAATGAAGAACGAAGGAAGGAGGTTGAAGAATCTTGAAAACTAAGAAAATTTGACTAAGTCTGGAGATGTTAGGCGCCCCTACCCAGTCAAGGCACCTAGCCATTCATGCCTTAGAATATTTTTCAACCTCAATTTTCAAGCACGAAGCATAGAACACAAGGAACAAGGGAGAAAGTTGAAAAATGACGGAGTTAGGGATCGTACCACCAAGATGATTTGTTTAGAATCCTTTTAGCTCTAAAGTGAATCAACAATAGGTCCATCAAATCAATCTATCAGTTGGAATCTCAGATCGAACAAAGGAGTTTCATAAAGGAGCAAACTGGAAATTCTTGAAATTATCAAGAAAAAATTTATCTCTGGGAACTTTGGGTGCCCTAGCTAGCTAGGGGCACTACCAGGGTTTTGGAGGACCTAATTTGGAGATTAGGGTTTGCAAATATGATCATTGTCTTTAGAATTCTACCAACTATACAGTGGATCTCTTAGCTCAATCATCAGATCAAACGGAGGACATAACATGGAAGATCAAATTTGGCTGACTTTGCTAAGGATGGATGCCCCAGGTAGCTAGGGGCACCCAAGATTTTGAGGCCTCAGATTCAATTTTTCAAGGTTATAGTCACCAGGACAATCTTTCCAAATTCAATCAAGCTCCACAACGAGATCATCTTCCAATTCACAAGATTCACTAAGCACCTAGGTGGGATTCAGGATCAAAGTGAGGTCAAAAGCAAGCAAAAAATTGGAAATTTCAAGAAAATGGCTAAGTTTGCTGAGAAGGGCATCCAAGTTTTCATGCCTTAGAGAATTTTCTAGTTTTCATCATGCATCATTCAAACATCATCCACATCCGATGAACCTACTCAAGATTGGCTTCAAAAGATTTAAAGCTAGAGAATAAAGCATTTTATTTATCCTCAAAACCTATTTAAGATGTCTTTGGAATTCATTATTCACAGATTTTTGCAGGTGGTGTCCAAAGCAAGAGAGGAGGAAACAAATAATTTTATTCATTTCAAGATTTGAAGGCCAAAACATGGTGCTTTTTTGAATTTCTTCATATTTTCTAGATTATCTCACATAGAGACTCACTTTTTCATGCTTCAAATTTCTAGGGCATCAATTTTCAAAAGAAGGGGGTCATCTTTTCCAATTTTCAACAATCTGGGCTAGCCTAGTTTTTTATTCTCTACCACTTTGGAAAATTTTAAGATTTTCAAGAACATGCTTTTTCCACGCATGTCTAGGAAACCTTCAGTATTTTCAAAATATGATCAACTGGGTCTAACTGGAACGTGATTCTGCACAAAACCCAACTCTCACCTTTTTTGGGAAAATCCTATAAAAAATTGGGTTTCTACTATTTCAATCACCCATCGCTATTTTCCAAAATGGATGATCTGGGTCTTTCTGAAACAAAGTTCTCTACAAAACCCAGGTCCCAGCTTTTTTGAGAAAACTACTTTTTAAGGAGAAATCAACCTTCATTTTTTAATAATTTGTGCAAAAGTCTTCGAGCATAGTCGAGTTTACAATCAAGATTTGAGCTTTTTAGCATGGAGTACTTTCACATCGAATTCAGAACTAGGTCAGTGTTATATCATGATTTCATAAAAACTTTTGAAACTCATTTGCATCATATAAAACCAATGTTTGATTTGCATGCTTTGGAAGATGTAGGAAATATTGCAATCAAACTTCCTGGCCATTTTGGATTGCCTGCAATAGCTTCAATTCCCATCTCAATGCAAAGTCTAGAGTTTTTAATTACTTGTGTTAATCATTACAATCCAACAACATGAGAAATTCAAGCAACATATGGACGAGTTGTTTGCAGCCTCAAGCCAGACATTGTTGAAAAGTGCTTTTCAATATCACCTTGGTCAAAAAATTTGGTCATCTCCATTGAAGAATGTGAAAAGGTGTGGCACATGCACAAGGACAAATACCACAAGAAAGTTGCACAAAGATGGTTGAAGGAGAAACACAACACTTTTCCAATGAATGTCAGGCGTGGAGAATTCAAGGAGTTTATAATAATGATTAATCTACTCACCTGAATCACTGGTCAAGTAGAAGCCACTAAATTCCAGTCCTGGATGTTTTATATCATCTCCCACATCATTAATAAAACAAATCTCTATGTCTGGCCAACTTTGATCAATGATAGTCTTCACCATCAAATGACAAAATATTTCAAAATCCATGAGTTTCACATGATTTCATACCTTGTCCACCTAATCGCCTATCAAGGAAAATTCAGGGGTTTGAACATCATAGGAACTCTAAATGTACAACATGTTTATCATCATTACCCACATCTAGAGTTTTTAGAGTTAGCACATCACTACAAGAGGGTGAATGATGCATTCTTGATGCATACGGTGAGAGACTTAGACAGTGAGTTGCATGTACGGATTTCATCAATTGTCAATGCAACAATGGCAGAGTGGGTTGACTGGTTCATCCAGTTTCCTACCTTCACCTACATTAGAGTGTACAGTTTCTCAAGTACTCCAGTCATGTTTCCATGAAGATATCCCACAGATGAGGTGGTTTTCATGGAGTTTCTTAGGCAAGTGTATGAGGTTCACACATTCTTGCAGAATCAAAAGAAGGCTACTTTTTGTTTTTTGTTTGAGATGAGTATCTACAGATGTAGATCATCAGTTGATGCCAAGGTAATGGGCGATGAATTTTCAAATATTTTCCTCAAATTTTTCAAAAAGAGGCGATCATACGATCCTCATGGCATCTCTGCATCCTGTCTTGGTCAAAATCAAGCTCATGTGCCTACAGTTGAAGATTTATGGGATAATTGCTAGGACAAATTTGAAGTACGAAAGCACAGTAATAGAAAATTCACACTCCAATAGATGGATGATTTCCTATCAGAGGACATAGAAGGGTTATCTGATGATGATGGAGAATTACTACTCCCTAATGTGCATAAAATCAAATAGAGCAGCGATCACTTTCAGAAGTCAATTGGTCCATCAAATAAAGCACTTCAATTGAAGAAAGAACAAACCACGTTGTTAAGAACAACAAAATATTCCTAAACCTCAAGAGAACATGGAAGGAAACTATTCCAATTGCAGAGCCACTGATAGTGTAGTCATCCCTAGACCTTATTTTTCCAAACCAAAACCAAGAATGAAAGCTATGAGCCACCCTCTAGAAAGTTTGAAGATTGGTAGAATGGAAAAGAGTGTAAGAAGAAAACTGGATTTCTTCGATGTAGTTCAGAAGGAGCATCCAGAAATTGTATCAGAAGTTCCACTTGAAGAGTTGACGCCACAAGCAAAAAAAATTCCTTTGATACTTGATTCTCCACCATCGTCGAGGTCATCTCACATCCATATTGATTTAGAATATGAAGAAGTTGATGAATTTGAAGCTGAGGCTCCCAAAAAATTTAGTAAAGACACCTCATCTTGGCTTGAGAACATCCTAGGAAGGAAGACGAGACCTTCATAACAACTAAACTTTGCAGAGTTTGATAGCGTTTACCAAGATGCACTTGTAAAGAAACCAAAGAAACAAGTTCATATAGAGAAGAACCTAGATGGTGAGATTATCATTGAGACTGCTATGCCCCCAAAAGATAAAAATATTGATGAGGTAGAGATTGATGATTTCATGGTTGTCAAAGCCAATCTCGGCAGAAGCACTCGGCACATTGATGTGAATTTCTTTGAGGTTGCAATAGGAAATCTAAAGGATAGAGCACGCTTCAAGATAAAGAGGATAAGGTAGCCCTCAAGACTAAAAATCAGCAACTCTGGCAATATATTTCTAATCTTCTTCACAACACTTCACAGGCTACTCAGTTGCTTCCATATATTCTAGAGACACTAGCTAATCAACATGAGGTAAGATAGTTGGCTGTATATGGGAAGCATATGTGGGATTGGATAGAGGAGTTCATCATCAAGGGCACATTTGTGCTTTCAGAGATGTATCAGTTAAGGTATAACGCCCATAATCTGTGCCAAGGGATTCAGGGGTTTGAGCAATGTATGGCGGAGGTGAAACCAATGCACGAGATTATCATTTCAGATTTGAAGACAAAATATGATTCAATGGTTCCTAAAGAACATAAAATACAAATTCTTGCATGGAGATAATGTCACCTCTTCAAGGTGAAAACTTATGAAAGAATATCTGAAGAACTAGCTGAATATATACAGAAGATTGTTGATGTCCTCATATTCTTAAGTGTATTTGTTTCAAATATCCCTTGTCAATATGTTCTTGATGATGGTGGTTTCATTGAACTTGATGAAGTACAAGTTGAATTCCAAAATCTTGTTCATGATAGTTTCAGTAGTGATCTTGCTGTTGGAAATATGAGTCAAATTGTCGTGATGTCAACAAGATTCATTAAGCAACTGATGAGGTCAAATAGTTTTTGAGATCAATTGCAAAAGGTGAGGAAATATTGGAAAAGTGGAATATTGCTTTATATGGTATCAACGCTCCTAATAGAGAGGCAGTTTCTAGATTTTTGGCAAATGTGGTTGTGATTTAAAGCAACGGTGAACTTGATGCTTTCTCTAAGCTTTCTTGCTATTCTTGTCTCATCCTTATCCATTCTTTGTGAAAGAGAAATATCAAGTTGTAATAGTTGGCACTTTCCCTATTTTTTTGCTTTCATAGATTATTAGATAGTTATCTTGTTCTAGTTTTAGAAATAAAGCTTGCATGTTGGAAAGTCTTGTTGTAAAAGCAAGGAGATTTTAGGGTTCCTACTCCTCTACTTTTGTATAAATAAGTGTAGCCTTGCCCATTTTTCTTTAACAGTTATTGTAATAGCAAATTGTTGAGCCTACTTTTCCTTACAATTTTTAATTCAATATTAGTTCAATTAGTGTAAGGGCAAGCTTGCATGCCTACCTTTTGTTGCAAGATATTGTTCAGTTTATGTGTTACTTGTGTCAATGTATTTTGGTTGATCGCAAAACTGTAAGCTTGTTATTGCTACAATCCTACTATCCTAGAAGTGTAATCATTTTCATAAATTTAAGAAAGGAAATCTTATGCCTGCTTTGTTGCTTTGATCTACTCTCTTAAGTTTTGTTTTATATGTTCTGCTTAGATAATAGTTATTTCAGCTTGCATCAAAAAGTACAATGAGTCTTCAAGTGTGCATTGAGAGAGAGTTTGTTTAAGTATTTGTGTCGAAGATCATTCCTTATTTACTTTTAACTCACAAGCTCTGAGTTTACTTGAGTTGCTAAAAGTGTCATTAGAGTATGCTTATTCGTACTTGAAATTGAAAAACAAAAAATCTCAGCTACGGTGCTAGAGTTTTATAACTTTGTGCTCTTAGCTAAACAAAAAGATTGGAAAATTAGTTTAGTTTACTTTCTTTAAACAACATCAACAAAGAGGGAGCTTCCCCTCCTAATTCGAAGAGTATTTTATCTATGCATAGCTATTTGTTTCTAATTCGCATACGAAAGGTGTGAATTGAAACTCCAACAGACCACTACTAAATGAACCCACTACCTACATACCTATTGCTTAGGTCATCTAATTTATCATCTTGATCAATTCCTTAATGGGTATATCTTTCCTTTAATAGGCACAATCCAAGATAACAATTACAATCTCTTTGGTAAGAGATATGATGATTGTGATATGTTTTTTCAATTAGTCTTTTCTTTTGATTTATCTTTTTGCCCTCTTTCACTACTTTCTCAAAGCCACCTTGATCTTTCAATATCTTGGTGTGTCTAGAGGAGTATGGAATGGCTCAGCATAGTCATTGCTTTCATCTGAGTTATATATGGTATTTTCTTATAATATGACCATGGGAAATACTTTCCTTGTGTGTGTCAAGGTAGCTTCATGCATAACAAATAACCTTTTCATATCGAGTTCTTCATAGCTTTTGTGCATAGGTCTATCTTGCTCTAAGTTCTATTCTCTCACACATTCAAACAAGGTTTTTATATGTCTGGTATGAATTAGGATGATCATATTTATTTGCAAAGTCAAATTCCATTCATTAGATACAATACCACCCTAGTTCCCCACACCTTGGTGCATAGTGTCTATTTCTTATATCAAAATAAGGATTTCTCTTTATATTTTTAGCATAACAAAAAGCAAAAGAAAAATCACTTTTCTATCCCAATATCATTTTCCCATCATGTTGGAGTTAAAATAACACTGAGAGGGGGGAGTGAATCAGTGTCTTAACAAATTTTACCAATTTGCAAAAATTCATAAACATAGCTCAGATTTGATCTCAATATTACTCTGATTAATGCATTCATGAGTTGAATGTAATCATTCATAAACAGAATTGAGAAAAGTAATAATCCCAACAGAGAACTGAAACAACAACAACACTGTAAAGCAGTGAGCACACAGAAGAACAAAGAGACACAAGATTTTGCCAAGTGGAAAACCCTCCTGGGGTATAAAAACCACTCCTGAAATGCCTTGCAGGCTTAATCCTTTTAATGAACTGTTCACAATGCCTTATAGGCTGATTTTTGAGCACCCACTCAAGGAGCACCAACCCCTTGTTTAGAGATATCTATCTCAAGGAGCACCAACCCCTCAAATTATATTACTGAACAATAATCATGTCTCAGAGGATCTCTCTATTTTCAGTTAAGCTCATAACTCTTTGTTTTCTCGTCTACAGAATACCCTAAGGATTCAATAGTTGAATCCTTAAAATATTACATAGAAAAGAATATTACAATATATCTCTGCATCTTTGTTTTTCAGATTTTTAATACAGAGTATTTCAATACATTTTCACACAGACAAGGAATGATCATCTCAGAATTACAACTAGAGATCCTGCACTATTTTCAACACTGGTTTTTATATACATTTCCAGTATGTCTATTATGAAGAAGTCTTCAAAATGTGTTTTTCACAAGAATCTGAAACTCTCTTGCTAATTTTAGAAAATGAAGTTGAATAATGATAATTTGTAGATGATGGTAAAAATCAGAGTAACGCTTGTCCAGAGAGCTTTAATTTTTGCGCTGAATCAAGAGATTTCAAATTGTAACTGATAGATTTTCATCAAAACCATGACTGCCCACCAGCTAAGAACCATAACCTCCCAATTCTCAGAGAATATTTTGCCATGTAACCATTCTAAGATTCGATGCCAACCAATGATGTCGGACTGCAACTATACTTAGAAATTCACATGTCAGCCATAGTAACAGAGTTTGTTAATTGTTCGCTGAGACATCCAGATAGTCCTACCGAAGGCAATTAAATCGCCAGTCATTCCCCTTAGTTATCACTTTCGCCATGACCCATCAGAGTCGAGAAGACCTCTCGCAGACCACATTAAGTTTTACCAAAAGCCCTTTTATCTCTTATGTGTCGCTGTGACATTCTACTATCGGGGAGACATTTTGTAGATTTCGCTTTGTTTTACCGAAAGACATCCACCATCTTGTGTGTCGTTGAGACATTACCAACCTCTCACCGAAATGTAACCTTCATTCTCATGTGGGTCGTTGTGAAAAATTGTTATCGGGGAGACCTTATGTAGATTTCATTATGTTTCACCGAATGACTTTATCCATTCTGAGTCACTAAAACAAAAACACACTCTCGCCGAGATGTATCCTTCATCCACCTTCGCTAAGACAATGAAAATTTGAGGTGACTTCTCGTAGAGTATCCTATGTCTTACCGAAAGCCCACGAGATTATTCTTGTTCGCGGAGACAACTCAATGCCTATGCCAACAAGGTCCATATGTATTCCATCGATGAGACCCACAGGGTTCGCTATGACATTATATCGATGCTGCAACTCTTGCCGATGTGTTCCCATCCAACCTCCAGTCAATGAGACATAACAATCTCGTTGTGACTTCATACCGACGGTATAACTCCTGCCGATAGGGATCACCCTCTGTCGCCGAAATCATGGAGAAGTCCTGCCGAAAGCTGCTTGTGAAACTCCATGTGTAAAGTCGGCAAGACCGAAGGTCACTCGCCAAGACCTCACTTCGATAACCCTAACTCTTATCGATGTATCTTCCCACCACCGGTCGGTGTGACAATGTATAAATTCTATGACTTCACACCGAAAGCAATATGTTTGGCCGAAGTGAATCTTTAATGTGCCAGTCGGTCGATGTAACAAGTCAAACTCGCCAAGACACAATGCCGATGAAGGATTACTTACGTCGATGAACCTCCTTATGTATTAGTTGGTGAGACCCGACTCATTCGGAAAGACCTCTCAGCGGTGAAAAATACTCATGCTGATAGACCTTTCCTCTATCGCCAAGACCACATGAATGTCATGCCGAAAGATACCCAAAGGTGAATTTTGTCATCAAGGATAAACCAACCAGAACACAACTGAGAACCAACACATCCCATATCCCTCATCCACCCCATTACCTACTCATAGCATTTACCATTTGATATTTGATTAACAAAATTCATTGATTCTTTGTTATCCAACATTCTATCTCATTTCTTATTCCATGCTAACTCATCTTCATCCCTAAAATCTAAATTTTCACCACTGTCATTAATCTTCTCCATTTTCTTTATTTCATACATCCTTAATCCCCCAATTTTCTCACATGTATGACTCTGTTTTTCATCCTCATCTTCATTGTACACTTATCACATTTACCTATCGTGAGCTCGACCCAAAATTTATTTGTTTTAGTTGATCTCTCAAGGGGGCAACCTACCATCCAACCTTCATCCCTTGGTCCATTGGGGCACACTGGAGCACACTATCACCTAATTTTTTTTCTTATAATCGACATGTCTTTAAAAAACATAACAAGGCACATTATCTCAAAGAGGGGGAAATTATAGACACCTAAAAATGGTTGACACATTCTTCTAAATTCATCATTTCTCATCATCATCACTAATCACCCCTTCATCACCATTAATTAAATAATTTCTAATTATTTGATTAAGCTAACACTTTTGCCACTTTAATTAAATAATTTCACTCATCAACTTTAATTAAATAATTTTTAGTTATTTAATTAATTAATCATTTTCCTCCAAACACTTTAATTAAATAATTTCTAATTATTCTTCCATCCACATAATTAAATAGTTTTAAATTATTTAATTAAATCTTGCATTATTCCTCTATCCACATAATTAAATAATTTTTAATTATTTAATTAAATATTGCATTATTCCTCTATCCACATGATTAAATAATTTTTAATTATTTAATTAAAATCATGCATCCCTCTCATCCCACATAATTAAATAATTTTAATTATTTATTTAGATAATTATTCCTCCAAAATTAAATAAATTATTTAACTTATTTAGTTTGACTTTGTACATTCCTCTAAAAATAGATAAAATTATTATTTATTTATTTTTAATTATATTGAATTCTATATTTATTCCTCCATCTCTAAATTCGGTGAACTCCTCTAAATTTAGTGACCACTGCTAAATTTAGTAAGCTGACTTTAAAATCAACCTCACTTAACTCCCATACACTCCACTTCATCTTTCCATGCAAGCTCATGCACATTCCTTGTGATTGCTTAACAATCCTCATCCATCGATCTCATCTCACATCTTGCACCATTGATTTGATATCCCTAAAAGCTATAAAGCAACCATCATTTAGTCATTCAATCCCTCCTTGAATGTTTTTTCTTAACAAGGTTATGCTAAGGTTTTATGAGCAATCCACATATTATCACAATAGAATAATTTTATACTTTAAAATGGAGTAAGGATAGACATTTTCAGTGGAGGTAAAGTAGGTTAGATTAGTTTGATTGACAACATTATGCTTTCATTTTGATATGCACACGCTTCATTGAGATTAAGTTTTTTTTATCATTTGAATTGGTTCTTGATTATTGCTATCATTTTCCTATTATGTGAATTGATTTGATCATTGATTTTTTACCTATTCATAGGTGGCAACAACATCCACCAAAAAATTTCCTTTTTTTGCCACATCATGCTCAATCATGTTGAGGAATATTTAGGTTTGAATTATGTATGGATAAGGAAGGTGAGCTTTTAATTTAAGGCCCTTGTGTTGCTCGTTTCCTTTTGGTTACTCAAATTTTGACATAATATATGTTAACTTGGAGTAAGGTTTGGATAATTAAATAAGATCACCAAAGCATAAGATTTTGGAGTATCATAACTTTTTGAGTAAGTTTTCATAAAAGTATGATTAAATATATTTTGCTTAATAATTATGTTTAAATTGTATCTGGATTGATAAACTAATTTGGATGCTCAAATTAATGTACACAAATGTTTTGTGAACAATATATCTATTGTATGAATCAAATTTATGGTCAAGGTCCACCCTAAGAATTATAATATTCATCAACCTATTAAAATCATGATATATTCAACTTGCAAGAATTTATTGATCTCAAACTATTATTTAGCCTACTTATAGATCATTGTCATGACTCATCTATCAATTAGACAAGAAATACTTTGTATTACAATACTACAAAGATATCACTACTATAGAGCACTTGTTATATCTTATTATAAAAAATAATGCCATGTATTTTATTAAGCTATAATTTAATGAGAATTATATCATTATATCTTATTATGTAGAATATTATTCTTGCTTAGGTATTTGATGGTTCATTAACAAAATTATTAAAAACAATATTATATAGTTGATGAGAAACCTTATCAAGTATTTTATCATTATATCTTATTACATACAATATTTTCTTATTTAAATGTTCAATAACTAACTAATAAAATTGTTAAAAATAATATTATATGTTTAATTAAAAATCTTATAAAATTATTATATGTGAATTCATTTTTATTATTTTCAACGTCTATCAATAATAAAGTTTATTTATTCCTTATAAAATTGATAATATCACTTTAAGATAAAAAATTAAACAAGTGATAAACTAAAAATTTGTTCATGCAATAATTTTGAAGTAAATTATAACTTTCAGATAAAAGATTAAGCTAAGTAATATCCGAAAAATTTGTTCATACAATGCTTTTGAAGTAAATTATAAAACAACAAAGTATATAAATATATATATATATATATCTTTCATACAGTAATGAGTGTCCTTGTTTTTGAAGGCACGCCATCATACCATAAACATTTCAAAGGTATCTCATAAAATAAACAAAAGTGATAGTGAGGATAATGGCTACAACTGGAAGTGTGAAAATGAGAACTTGCTTGAGTTGCTTTTTAAGTCGAGCTTGTCGTTCATTTGTTGCATTGAAGTTATATTCAACCATCCATGCTAATGATAGAAACACAACTGCAAGTGCTGGTGCTACATATGCTGTCAAAATCTCACCAATAAAGATTAATCGATATTCCTTGGCATGCTTAGGATCATTATTTTTATAATGATCCATATCACGGGGTACTGTGACAAGAATGGTTGCACTTAAGAAAGCAAGGCATGTAGAGATTATGGAGGTTCCCAAGCTTAGCATAGATAATAGAGCTACTGGTGATCGATCTAGCTTTGTTTGCAATCTTTCTCGAAAAATCCAAACAATCACCACAGTCATAGATGCAAAGAAAGCAACACAATCTGAGAATAAAAACACTTTAAAAATGTTTTCCAGTGACATCCTAGCAAGACCTTCTTGTTCATTGGAATAGTCTTTACCTTGTTGTTCATGGAAATAGCCTTTACCAGCTTGTTGTTCATTGGAACAACATTGTTGATCATAGGTTCCACCAGGTACTTGAAATAGAGCTTGAAATGTTATTGTAGCAATGAGTGATGCCACCAATGTATCCACATCAAATATTTTTCCCTCCACACCATCATTGCTTTGATTTGTGATCTTATTAGAATATTGCCAAGGTGATAATTTAGATTTAGATTGAGAATGAAAAATTAAACTCCGAGTGGCACCAGCATCTTCCAGAATACTTACAATCTCACCATAATCTAGCTTATTTTGAGATGCTTCTACTATTGCAATATCAAGTGGGCTTTGACCTTCATTGTTTTTAGCATTCAAATGTGCATTTGAAATTGACACTATATATTCCACAATCTGCAAAAAAAAATAAACAACATACACCTTAATAAATATAGCATATAGACTAATTTTTCTATCGAAATTCATACCATGCTTAAAGCATTATCTTCCAATCTGTATTAATGAGGGAAAAAAAAAACATCATTTATATATTTATTTTTTTTACAAATATGTATATAGAACTAATTTTAGAAATATCTTAAAATTGTATTTTAATAATATTATTGGTGGGAGGAAAAATAAGCATCAAATATATTAAAAATATTGAGAATTATTAGATTAATTAAATTTATGTTATGAATAGAAATATCTTAAAAGGAAAAAAGATAGTAAATTTTAGAATATATCAATAAAATTTGTTATTTTGAAAGATACAAATAAAAAGAAAATAGAAGAAAAGTATTTCAAAGAAAAATTATTTAAATTCACACTTATTTTTTATATTGAAAAATATTTAAATTTAAAATACATGTTAATGTTCACAAATAAAATAATTAAAAAATTACATATAAATGTATAATATTTATTATCATTTTAAAAAAATGAAAAAAAATATAGAAATAATATTTATGATGATTTTTATAAAAATAAAATTAAAATATATAATACTCTTTTCAAACTAAAAGTAAAACAAATGAATTATCCTCACTATCACTTTATTACTTTAACAAATGAATTATGTTTAAATTAAAATAAATTAAATAGCTTTATGTCTTTCATTTAACTTTTTGGAAAAAAATATATTATTAAAATAATTATTCATTGATTTGTATTTTTGTTATTTTGGTTTCTTTTTTTTTAAATATATTCTTTTAATCTTTACACTTTATAATAAATTATGATTTAAAAAATAGTTATGGATTTAAGAAATCAATAAAGATTTTTAGATAGATGTATTTAAGATATATATATACTAATTGATTAAATAGTTTGATTATATAATGATCTTAATAGATCATGTATAGAATCTAAAAAATTTGATTTATGATAGTAAATTATAACTTATAAATTATTGAAGATGGAACTTAAAAAACATAATAGTATTTAAAGATAAAGATTGAGGGAAAAAATAAAATGAATAAAATAAAAGATTGAGTAAAATAATTTAAGAGGAATAAAACATTAAAATATATTTTTACTAAATGAAAAAATCTAATATTATAATAATAAATTGTAGTTTTTTTCCATGAATAAATTTTAATGGCCTTAAATTCACCCTATGAATTTATGATTTAAATTTAAATTCAAAAAGATAAGATTGCATTTAATTACTAATCTTTTATATAAATGGAAAAGTATAAAAAAATAAAGTAAATAACTATTGAAAATAATATGAAAGTATGAAAAGACTCAAGTGTAGGTAAAGCAAACCTCAGGGTTCACTGCATTCTTGGCTGCCAAATGTAAAGCTGTGTTTCCATGAATGTCATAGTCATAGCTCAATAATTTTGCATTTCTTTCATCTTCATTTTCACAAGTCAATCTTTTCACTATCTCAAATTGATTATATTCCACAGCAAAATGCACAACAGTTTTAAGACAGGTGCTTCTAATTTCAACACAGTCTGGCATTACTTTCATGAATTCATCAATAATATCAATAGATCCTTTCATTGTTGCTATATGAATTGCACACCTTCCAAGATTATCAACCTTTGTCATTAATTTTCTAGCTGAACACCAACACCAATTCAACTGAATGTTTAAAATCTCACTCACAATTTTGACATGGCCTCCATGAACTGCAGCATGTAGTGGAGTGACGCCATTTTCATCCTTAATAAGCAATATATTTTGTATTGCATTGAAGCAACTGGGCTTCTCATTCAATATCAACTTCACCACATCTGCATAACATGCATCAATATTTAGCCCTACATTCCCTGGAAATCTAAAATCATATGCATTTGTAAAACTTCTTTCCAATATCTACAAAGACAGTCATTTAATTCCGAAGAAGAAAAAAGATAATAACAGATAAGTTATAATCAATACACCCATTATTTATATGAATCAGTTAGGTAAATAACTGGTGCTACTACACTGATTATTTACCATGAATCTCCCACATAAACAACAAAACTGGTCCATTTTAATCAACATAACAGTTGTTTATATAAATCCTAGACATAAAGAACTAAACTCATGCATTATAATCAACATACCAACTATTTACAAAAATCCCCTACATAAACAACTAATACATTAACAGCATAAAGTTTCCACAGTCTGTGATAATCAAGTGCTAGTCATTTCTAGATTGACACTGTGTAACATTTTATATATCAGTATTTCGGATCATACTCCAGGATCCATCATCAGGATGATATGCAAGCAGAAAGAGAAAAGAATAGCGTCGACATTTCGGATCATACTCTATGATCCATCATCAGAATGATATGCAAAGAGAAAGAGAGAAAAATATCGTTGATATATAAAATTTTACACAATTTCAATCCAGAAATAACTAGCACTTAACTAATACATTGTAATCCAAATGTCTATGGACCTATAGAGAGGACCAGAAAAAATACCCAGGTGTCCTGCATAAGCTGCAGCATTAAGACATGTCTGGCGGTCATCCCTTGGCCACAAAACCAGAAACAGCGGCGTTGCTACTAACAAGAGCCTTGCTGCTGCCACATGACCGTGATCTGAAGCTATTATCAGCGCCGTCTCTCCATACTGATTGCGCCTCCACACGGCACATTGTTTATGTTGAAGCAGAATGCCCAACACCTCTGGATTGCCCTTCTTAGCAGCTTCATGCAGCGGCGTATTCTTATCTAAATTCCGAGCTCCAGCAATGCAACATCCTCTCACATTGTTAAGAATCCATTGAACCACCTCCAAATGGCCTTCCCTCGCAGCTATGTGCAGAGCAGTGTTGCCTTCAAAAGTAACTTCCCACCTCTTAATTGGTTTCTGCCTGTGCAGGATTTGAAGGGTTTTCAGATCGCCCTTTTTGGCAGCCTTGAAGAGATCAGGACGCATTCTTGCTTTTAATCTACTGTGATAGGAAATCACTCTTTACTTAATATTTCTGGTTCTGAGCTTTCCCATTTATAATAATAATTATACCTCCCCTGCCCACAAAAAGAAGCTAAACTACGCAGAAGATTCGCTGATTAAAGCAAAAGCAAAAGAAAAATACCCTGCTCTCGACTTTGCTCTTTAATTAGTATTCTCTTTCTGTACAAATGATGATTGCAAGTTCAGAAACTTGCCGGGATTTAATGGGGGCTTCTAATTAAAGTGTTTTCCTTTATTTATTCCCTCTAATTTTTTAACTCCAATATGCTTCTGTCCTTTCAATCGCCAATATGGGCAGCCAATTCTGTTATATTCCTTCCTTTTCCTTTCTTATAGGGAGGAACCAATATCCGGTGGATTAGCTGTCTTTCATCCATGCAGGGTTCATGCAGGGAATCGAACCTTCGATCATATGTGTCTTTCCAATGTCTTCATTCTTAGTAAAAATAACAATAAATATTAATCAGTTTTCCCACTAAATAATCTATAGAACTGTGATTTTTAATCTAGAAGAGTAATGGAGAAGAGGCATCTCTGCTTTATAAAAATTCTTGTTGTTGAAGGTGAGTTAGGGTTTTATGAAAGGGGAAACATTTGGATGAGAAAAGCATAATTTGAATGCAAAGGAGATGCTATCACATGCATTTTTCTTTAGGAGTGTAGTACTATAGTCCAAAATGGGTACATGGTCAAGGATTGGAATATGTAAAAGTAGAATGAGTTTAGTTTATAGTCTGTTATGGGCTTAAAGAAAAAACCGGGGTCCAAAATGGTCATAAACAATCACAAGTCATGTTTGTAAAGGAGAGTGCAAAACAAGAAGGAATGAGTGAAATCTGCACTTTTGTCTTTACAGCTTCCTCAATGTGACTGAAAACTAAATAAAAAAAATTTCAAAAAAAATAAAAAAATGTTTTTTTCTTAAAAAACTAAACAAATTATTGCACTAAAAATTTGAATGGCCTAAACCATATATCCTAAGCCTTATCCTTATTTCTATTTTATTTTAGACATTAAAAAAAAAAATTAACACCTATTTTAAATGTATTAACTTGAAATTGATACTCTTTTTCTATCAAAATTTTATTTGTATAATTTTTTTATTTATACAATTTCTAAATTTCAATAACCTCTTAAATCTTAATAATTTTTTTATTTTATGGTCAAGACTCAATATAAGATTGGAGTTGACATGGACCTATTTCAGACTGATAGCTAAAAAAATTTAATCAATAAAATAGATGAGATTGGAATTGAGATGGATCTGCCCCAAGCAAACTAAAAACATTTAAAATTTTGCTTAACCAACTGATGGACTAACTAATTTTCTTTTGCCTTAAATTGTTGGTGGAAATCCCTATCATTATAGAAAATAAAGATGTATATACAATATTGAAAATTAAAATTCTCAGTTATTCATTTGACATCAAAATTAAAAAAACAGGTTTGCAATGTTCACCAACACTTGATGAAACATGAATGGTGTAAACAGACTGAATTTGACGGCCACCCTTGCCTGTCATATGAAAATTTTGTGACGGTTTGTTCATTTAAATACCTGTCATTTTACGTTTTATGAAAAAATTTAACTATCAAAAAAAATATTTGAAGTACCTAAAAAAATCAATATATTAGTAATCTATGAAATATTATTTTATAAAATAATTATGTTAGAAAATTTACAAATTTTAGAAACTATGCATGCACTCAATTAGTAAATCCAATTGCATATAATAAATTTTATTGATAATTAAATAATTATATATATGTAATTTACATTTTGACAATGCATAGAGTATTAGATTAAGAATAATTATATTGCACAATATGATTGTTTTTTCCATATATTTATTCTCTAATTTGTAAAATTGTATTACTATTTTGACTATAAATTAATTTATTGATTTCATATGTGTAAATATCATAAAAATACATTTAAATATCAATTTCAAATCAAATCTAGCAAGAAATAATTATATAAAATTAAAAATAGTTCAATCCACAAATTGATCTATCTAAAATCATATTTAAATATCAATTTCAAACCTATTAAATGTTGTTGAAAACACAATGCTATAAAGTGAAATTAGTTGCTATTGTTTAATTTTTTTTATAGTTTAATCTTAAATTCATTTATCTAAAAATATAAACTATTTGTAAAAGGCAAACAAAATTTCAACATCTCACCAATAAAACCAAATGCTCTATTGAAGAAAATCAAAGCTAAGAATCACTGTACACAAAATGCTATAAAATAAATGCTTTGAAAATACAATGAAAATTTGTGCTATGTTGTTATTCATAAGAATATCCTATATATATATATATATATATTAAAAAACTGTAAAATTAGAAAATATTGATAATTAGAAATAAATCTTAAATCTTAAATTTATTGTTAATTGTAACAAGAAGTTTCTAAATTATGTAGAAAATAAATCTTGTTAAAATATTCAAAAAGTTAAAAATCAATTATATTCTATTTTGAAAAGATTTTGAATTAATATATATTTTTATAATAAATATTATAAATCATATATATTAATATAAAGCAATGATAATTATTAGTAAAAAAGTCAAAATCTTTAAAAAATTAGAAAGAACTATATTTAATCTTGAAAAGATTCTATTCTCAACAGATTTTGAATTAATAAATATATTTATAATAAATCATATATATTAATATAAAGTGAAATTAGAAAGAATTATTTCAATTTTCAATTATAAACTAATTTATATTTTTATCATAAACATTATTATATATATATGCCTACAATAAATTTTTACGGTTTAATAATAATTTGAAGTGTCATATTTACGGTTATATAAAAATATAGCAAGTCAAATGATACGGTCTAATAATTTTTTAGGTTGTAATATAAGGTCCAAAATGCAAAAAACGGTCAAATAGACCATCAAATTCCAG